>LPNX010723248.1:49356-117838 GCA_001517045.1 Pseudotsuga menziesii
TTGATTCGGCGATTGTGCCTTCTTCTTCTTCTTCCAGCTTCCTTGACAGGTTTCCAACTCCAGTTTCTGATGATGACAGTGATGATGGAAATCCACCTCCGCCTACTCATGTTCCTCCAATTACACCAGCACCAATACTTCCTCGATGGGTCCGTTCAACATGTGAAGCAGCTGGTGATCTTGTCGGTGATCCTAGAGATCAACGTAAAACATGTTCTTAGTTTCAGCGAGCCTCTTCTCTTTTGGCTCAAGTTTCCGAGAATCAAGATCCAGAAACTTTTGCAGAAGCTTCAAGAAATATAGATTGTGATGCAGCTATGGATGAAGAATATCGTTCCTTAATGGCGAATGATACTTGGGATCTTGTTCCTCTTCCAAAAGGAAGAAAACTTGTCAAATGTAAATGGGTCTACAGAACTAAGTATGCATCAGATGGAAGTGTTGAAAGACTTAAGGCAAGGTTAGTTGCCAAAGGTTTTTCCCAAGTTGAAGGGATTGACTACAATGAAACCTTTGCCCCTGTAGAAAAAATGGACTCCATCCACCTTGTTCTTTCCCTTGCAGCCTTACATAACTAGGAAGTCCATCAAATGGATGTCAAGTCTGCCTTCTTACATGGTGATTTACATGAGTAAATTTACATGGAACAACCTCCTGGATATGTTTAGAATAAATCTAGCCTTGTCTGTCTCCTTAAGAAATCCTTATATGGCCTTAAGCAAGCTCCTAGAGCTTGGTATGCCAAAATGGATAGCTTTCTCCTTGACACTGATTTTTCTAGATGCCATTCTGACCCCAATGTCTATACCAAGAAAGTAGGAAACCATCTCATCATACTTGTTCTTTATGTTGATGATCTTATCCTTACTGGTAGTGACCCAAACCTTATAACCCATGTGAAATCTAGTCTTAAGTAAAATTTTGAAATGTCGGACTTAGGACATTTGCATTATTTTCTTGGTCTCCAAGTCTTCCAAACCAAAGAATGAATCTTTCTTTCCCAGTCTAAGTATGCTTGTGACCTTCTTCATTGCTTCCACATGGAAGATTGTAAACCAGCCCCTTCTCCCTTCCAGTCTGGATTCAAGATTTCTACCACTTGTACTTCCCCTAAAGTAGATGCCACCTTGTATCGTTAGCTTGTTGGTAGTATTTTATACTTGACTCATTCTCATTTTGACCTTTCCTTTGCCGTTGGTCATGTTTCTCATTATATGCAAACTCCTCATGAAAGTCACTAGAAAGTAGCAAAAAGAATACTTCGATATATTCGAGGTACAATTCAGTTTGGGATTCATTACAGTATAGGGGGGAAACCTTTGTTGGTTGGTTTCACTAATTTACATTGGGTCGGTGATCCTGATGATCAAAAGTCTACTACAGGTTATGTTTTCAGTCTGGGATCTGGACCTGTCACTTGGGCTTGTAAGAAACAAGAATCTCTTGCTCTTTCTTCTGTAGAAGCAGAATATCGAGCCGCAGTTAATGCCAGTCAAGAAGCTTTATGGCTTCGACAGATCCTTTCAGAGTTTGGATTCGAGCAGTAGTAGCCTACTCCACTTTGGTGCGACAATCAAAGTGCCATCAAGCTTTCCAAAGATCCAGTTCTACATCAGCGTAGCAAACACATTGAGCTACACATGCACTTCATCAGAAATCTTGTTCATGATCATGTTATTGAAGTGCTCTATTGTCCTACAAATGATAAAGTTGCAGACATTTTCACCAAGTCTCTTACAGAAGCGAAGTTTTCTAAACTTCGGTCTATGTTAGGAGTTCAGGAATGTGTCCTTAAGGGGGGATAGGCTCTAATGCCTCCTTCCTTTTCCTAATAGTGTCACTTTTGTAAATCCTTCAATCCTATCCCAAGTTGTTCTTAAGGGGGGATGTTAGGATATTTAGACACTTAGGAGTTAGTTAAGATCAACTTGTGTAATATATCCGTTAGTTAAAAGTGTGTTTCTTTAGTATGCATTAGTATGCATTTGTAAATATTCTAATCTCACGGTCGCGATATGTTCTAGACATAGAGTGATCTGATGGTTCAACTTCTCTTAGATCATACCTACCATTGATCCGTGGCTTAACACCCGATTGGTCTATGATCTCTATTTAAAGAGCATAGAGGGTCCTTGGCTAGTTGATCGATTATGAGAAGCTCATGTAACTTTCTTTCTTTTGCATAATAAATTGCTCCAAGTAGCTATTTGGCTGGGGCCATGGACTTTTTCCCTCTCGAGGGTTTTAACCATGTGACAAACATTGGTGTATTGATCTGTGATCTGTTTGTGTGAAGCGGTTGTTCTTGGTGTTCGGTCCTTTGGGAGTACCCTGTGTACCCTAACACTTACATGAAAAAAAATGAATTGGATGCCTAGGAATCTCCAAACTCTTCTTGCTCAAAATAACAACCATCAAGGATCAGGGATGATTCTTGATACTAACTATTCTAGAGGCTAAATGACTTACCTTCATGATTTCCATCGCAATGAAGAGGACACCACATGTGCTAGGATCTCTTCTTGATTATTGGAGGAACTTCCAATTTCCCACTATGTTTTGAATTATATATTTTTTTAATTATACAGTTTCCCATCAGAATTTCAACGGCCAATGAAGGTCTTCTGATGAGGTTGCTATAGATCTGATAGATTGAACTTGGTGGTCATCTGACATGCACATGTTAGTTATTCGACATCCTACTGATGATGTCTGACAAGGCTACCATAGCTCTGACAACCAAGCTTGTCGGTTGTCCGTCGTATTTTCAACGCCCTAACGTGGGAATTTCAACGACATATTCATTGAGGCTGCTGCAACTTCGACAACCAAGCCCATCAGTTTTCCATCAAATTTTTTACGCTCTGAGGTGGGAATTTTGATGAAATTGTCATGTAGAACTCGTCAAATGTCTGACTATGGCAAGTAGAATTTTTGACGACTAGACATCATAAATTCGATGGCTTAATAATAATTTTTTGTAACAGAATTGGATGACATTCGATGATGAAGTAGTCAAATCTTTGATGGGTACTGGAATGGCATCTAATATCTGACATTATGCCACCAGCAACAAAAAAATTGCATTTGTCAAATAACCGACAGGGTATTGTCGAATTTCAGACATGAGCCCCATTGGATTTTGGGCTCAATTTCTGTTGTATCACACATCCGATCCACATAACTATTGTAGGTATTTTCTCTTTTTCTCTCTCTATGTATTCCTTCTGGAGAACCATACCTTTTAGCTTCACGTATGAGCTCTCGTTCCCATGCTCATTTCCTCTTATGTGAGTCCTTCTCAAGAAATGTCTCTAATAGCTCTCATTGTTGTGTCATGTCATGATATTCATGGTTCTTTGGAATTTATTCTCCAATTTCCATATCTCGAACTCTAGTCTCTTCAGGTTCCTTGACCTCCTGACTAGGTGTCCACCTGGATCTAAAGTATGTCGAGTCTTCATCAAAGGTTACATCTCTAATGATATCGATCTTCTTGAATCCTGGGAAGTATATATAGTACAACTTTGATGTATCATTGTATCCTACGAATATACCCTTCTTCCTAGAAGGACCAAGCTTGGTCCTTTTCTCCTTTGGGATATGTATGTACATTCGGAAGCCACATATTCTTTGGTGGATGACTTCTGGTTTCTCTCCTGCAAAATCCTATGCATGATTCTTATTGTCACGTACTCGATGAGGAGTATGGGTCTATACATACACAACTATTCTTGCTTCCTCTGCCCAAAGGTGCATAGGAAGATACTGGTCTTGCAACATAGATTTTCCTGCCTCCATGATGGTTCGGTTCTTTCATTCTGCAACCCCATTCTATTGAGGATTTTATGGAGTGATCAAATCCCTCTTAATCCCAGACTCTCTAGAGATTTCCTTAAATTCTTCCTAAGTGAAATATCCTCCATTATCTGACCATAGATTCGTGATATTCGTCTCCGTTCGGTTCTATAGCAAGGATTTATATTCCTTAAACTTACTAAAAACTTCAATTTTCCCTTTCAAGAAATATATCCAAGTATTATGTGACAAATCATCTATAAAGGAAGCATAGTACACATACCTACTTATTTCTCTAGAGGACATGGGTGCACATACATCTGAGTTTACTATCTCCAGTATTACTTTATCCTTCCTCTCACTGTTTGGAAATGTCTTCTTCGCATTATTTCCTTGTGCAAATCCTTTGCAGCGGCCTTCATGCTTTGCCTATATCTTTGGCAGTGCCAATTCTGCTTTGCTTTCCATTGGTAGTTCTTTGTAGTACACATATGCAAGCCTTATGTGCCATAGTTCACTTGGTTCAATCTATTCATGAACCAATGCCATTTTAGGCTATCCCTTTAGCTTGTACAAGCCTCTGTCTTCTTCACCAATAACTGTTGCATCCTCTATTGTCTTTCCTCTATTATCTTTCCTTTTATGGGGTATTTATAGTCATCCCCTAGTTTCACCTTGTGAGGTGAGTCATGTTTAGACATATTAACGAAAGATTCCTTGTATCTTGTCATATGTTTAGAAGCTCCAATATCCACAAGCCAATCATTTCTTCCGTGTGAGATAGTTCAAGTAACTGTTGAGATTAGCACATACTCTGCATCTGAATCATCCTTCTCTCGTCTGAATTTTTTTTTTATTGGTTCATCATCTTGGGAAATATGAGCATGGTGTCTCCTTTTTGTGATAGGAAAATCTCTTGCAAAGTTCCCCTTTTCATCACAAGTATATCATCGAACATTTGAAGTATCTCTTTTGGGATTCTTTTGTTTCTTGTCCTTCTTCTTTTTATGATGAAATTTCTCCTTCTTCTCCTTCTTCTTGAAGTTCTTCCTAATGTGAAGAGTGATAAGTTTATCTTCATTTTCTCCCATATTTTATTCTCTTGTCACGAGTTTAGGTTCTTCTTGTGCACATTCTTCTTGGAGTTTGCTGAAGGAGATCGGCTTCCTTCCTGCACAAATTCCTTGAATGAATGAGTCCCATGATCTAGGGATACCATTCAAGGTATTTATTACAATTTCTCTTTATTTTACATTTTATTCAACCACTTCAAGTTTTTATTTGATTTGAGCAACCCTTATGAAGTGATATTGTATAGTCTTGGAGTTCTATATCTGCACATTCTTCAATTTGTTCCTCAAAGTCTTCTTTCGGTAAATGTTATTTCCTTAGAACATCTTTGTCAAAGAATCATACACTTCCTTCGATGTCTTGAATGAAGACACATGAGGTATGAGGTGATCCTTAATAGAATCTGTAATGATTCTCTTAGCCTTAGCCATGCTTCTATTATGAGAAGCCTTAGCCTCATCTCCCTCTGGTTCTGGAACTTCTCCATTGATGTACTGATCCAAATAATTCTCTTCAAGGATTAGGGATATTGTGTACTTCCATGATCGGAATTTATCATCCCCTCCAATATTTTCCTCAAGATGAGGATGACGAGTAATATTTTGAAATGAGAACTTCAAATGGAAATAGAAAAGATTTATATCTTACCGATTTGAAGTGTCTGAGCTGTTTCCATAGATGGTGGACCTACGGTTTGGTAGAGAAACCCTAATTTTCCAAACTTAGAGTTTGGGAATTATGTTTGAATAGAAATATGTGCCTCCTTGAGGTGATTTTCTCAGCAAGGTCACTTTCTAAAGATTGAGGTGGGAAGCCTCCAAAACTTGATTCCTTAGTTTCTTCTAGCACTAGTAACAGGGTAAAAAATGAAACTTCTTCAATTCTGAAACTGCTTCCACCAAAAGATGCACCCTACTGAGGTGAGTTAGCCTAACCCTCTTTTATTGATGATTTTTGGAGAGAACACCTTGAACTAGGAAGCCCTAGTTTCTGTAGCTAGACATTGTCATCATTCAGAGAGGCTCTGATACCATGTTAGTTTTTCTATATCTTATTATCTTGATTAGGAACTTTTTATAAAATAATAAAAAGTACAAATAGATGCATAAGATATAAGAGATACACAATAACAAATATTTTCACCGGGGAAACCATAAAGGAGAAAACCCCTCAAACTTCCTTAGAATAGTAAGATGATCAAAAGAAATAATAAGAAGTATTCAATCATTATCTATCTCTCCTCCCTTTTCCTCTCTTTCTCTCTCATGTGAACTTGAGAGTGTGAGGTATGTATAAATGAAGGAGAGCGCCTCCCTATTTATATCTTTTAAGTGAGTGACCAAGCATATGACTGGGGCCCACTTGTCTTCCCTAACAGGGCTGAATTCTCTTAGAGAGACTCCAAATACACATTACATGATGTTACAGTGGGGACTATTTCCCCAACTTACAACGGATGTTGTACCTCAATGTTTAGATGCAATTAATACATCCCGCAAGGGGGTAAACACATCCCCAATGGGGGTACAACAACATACAATGATAATATACATAAGAATATCTTCCAAAGTTACAAATGCATCAGCACAAGAGGAAATTGAATCTACCTACCTAGAATGACTTAGGAGATAACCCAGTGTGGGAAAATCACCACTATAACTAACTAGTGCAACTAAATATCACTAAAATAGTGTTAGAGCATCATACCACCTAGCACCATGGTCACATACACATAGGACAGACTTTAATTTTTCTTGTACTCATGTTATATGGTCCAAACCTTGGTTATGTTGGTCTAACAAGGTATTTTGTGTGTTTTGGACTCATAAATGCACCCAAGCACTCTCATTTAACCCTTATGGAGACACATGTTCCATCATTAATGACTGATCAGTCCTTCATGTGCTCCCCATCCCTTAAAACAAGGAAACTGGTTCACTAGAGGCACCCATGCATGTATTTTGGTGTTTTTTTTATATATTTTGGACCATTTATTGTTGCCTAGAGCCACTCGCACTCACCCATGCACTCCACCATGCCTATAATTCCTTAATTTATGTCCTATCATAATCCATCCATGTTCACACAAGAATTCATTACCATTTGAGGTGGATTTTGAGCTCATTGGTCCACCTAGTAGAGTTTTGAGGTCCAACCTAAGCCTGCCACATGTATGAATCCAAATTTCCTCCAAAGTATAAAAATTTTCTCCCGTTGTATTATAAACATGTACCAAACATATTTACATGTTGGAAAGTCATAATAAGCTCTGTTATTGACACCATTTCTATGTGTTAATTTCATTCTTTTCACTGTTTTATGCATAATTTGTGAATAATATTGAATTATGAGGATTCTATTAGCTCCTAGATCTTGTTGTGAATCATATTTTCACATGGTATCAGAGCTCTTTGGATATTTAAATCAAATCTAGAGTGTTTGAGTTGTTATCTAGGGGATTTTATAGAAAAATTTGAGTGTTTGCACTACAGGTACATCCAGTGTTTCTGTCACTCAATGTGCAAGCAGGAATCAAGCATAATCATGTATTGATTATCCCATTCAACTATTTCGAATGGTATTCCAAAATGGTGATCCGGTTGAGGTTAAAATTCCTCTACAAAGTCACCATGGGAATTGAGACTGATTCCAACTCGGCTGTGGAAAAATCAAAGTACTTAAATAGACTAGATGAGGAATTCAAGATGCTTTGTATTCATATTTCGAGAAATATTCTCTTCCATGTAGACAATATTACCACACCCAATGAATTTTGGATCAATCTCAAGTCACTGTTTAGGAATAATGATGATATGAGAGGCCACCAAATCAAAATTGAGTTGATATCATTGACCCCAACTCACTTTGAGATGATCCATGACTTATTCACAAAGTTCAAATCATTGGTTCTTCAGCTGAAATAATGTGGCATTGAGAATAAAGAGGAGAATCTAATATTGTCCATTATTTTGAATCTAGGGCTTGAGTATTCAATGTTTATATCAACATTCCACTCAAGTAAGATCACAGCTCAAAATTGGAGAATTCCTTCACTAGAAAACTTCATGGAGTCACTGACTCGAGAACAAGACAAGTTGGTGCAAATGGGTACCATCAAATCCACCAAGGATCAATCCCTTTATACAGGAGTTTTGAATCCATCCAAAGGCAAGAATAAAGCCAAATATTTGAAGCAACAAGAGAATCCCAAATCTTCAGATGGAGTTTCAAAACCTAGCAAGGAGAGAGAGAAGAAGAAGAAAGAGAAGACAAAATTCACTTATTGTCATAAATTTTGTCATCCAAAGAGTGCATGCATGAATAAAACCATTGAAATGATGGTGCAAATCCTTGAGAAGAACAACATCCCACTTCCAGAAGGTACAAGGAATAAAGAGGGAGGTTCAAGCTCAGAGAACAAGGAAATATGTCATGCTTTGGTTGCTAGATCTTCAAGCTCTTCTTCCTTCATCATAGATTTAGGTGCCTCAAGGCACATGGCTTCCATGCTTGATTCCTTCTTAGCCCTACATCCTTACGATGGTCCATCCATCCTCATGGGTGATGATTCATAAATACAAGCAAAAGGGATTGGAACGATTGATCTAGAATATGGGTACTTCAACAATGTGTTGTTTGTACCTGATTTTGCAACAGAGCTAATGTTGAAATATTGCAAATTCAAAGGATATTCTAAATGTATTTTAATGATGTAACCCAAGTGAGATGTTATTATTCCTCCGATAGGGTGTTACTAGTGTATATGGTCATCATAGAGTCATGAGGTAAATAATACTCTTGTGTCGGGTCTTTAGTACCCTAATAAATAATATAATATATTGTTTTGAGTCTTCCTAGGTGAATTCGTCCCAGATAGTTTAGTGGGCCGACTTGTCTAGTGTAAAAGTCAGTTGACTCATTCTGTATAAATAGAGGAGCTGTGGTTCTTATTTGAACACAAAATCACTCACTTGTGTAGCGCATAGGAGAGAGAAAGAGACATAATAGAAGGAGGATAAAACCTGTTTTTGGGTTGTCTTTTATACATCTTATACAAACGAAGTTTTTGCTAGGTTTTCTTCCACTTGATGGTTTCCCAGGATAAATGCGGAGTCTATCTTGTGATTTTGTTTCTATTAGTGATGCTTGATATGTTGCTGCTATGATTTTGAATTGAATACTATTGAATCTAGTCTAGCATATGAAATATTAACATGTTATCATAGCTAACCTTATTAGAGAAGCTTTCACAAGGTGAAATTCTCCCTCCTCTCTCTCTGAAAGAAATTAGGGTTTTTGTAAAAGTTGGAGTTTTAAAGATCTACTTGCATAGAAAGTTGTGCCCTCCTAGAGAGCATATATTGAGCCCTATATCAAATTCTTTGGGTGGTTGGATCTCCAAGAAATCCAAACTCTAGTTTGGAAGTGAAACAGAACCATAAATTCTGCAGTTCTGCAACCTCGCAAGTAGGATTGGAAGGATGAAGATTAGGGATATCAAGAAAGTTGTTGGATCAAATCGAAATCACCTCCTCTAGGTGCATATACTAGTAAGGTCAATCTCCTGTCTCGGTAAATTTCATTTTTGAGTGGCTCACTGGAAAAGATGGCCCCAGGCACTAACCTTGAGGACAAAGTGGAAGGCCCAGAAAACTTCCTGGCTTGGAAGTATAGGATTGGCCTCATTCTGAAAGAGAATGGTCTTGAGAAGTAAATCAAGAATGAGATTCTAGAACCTAAAGAAGATGAAGCTAAGGAGAAGCATGAATCAAGCCTAATCAAGAAAATGAGGATCATTGTTGTTTCCATTAAGGATCACATGATCCCTCAAGTGTCATCTAAGAAGACACCTAAGAAAATGTATGATTGAATTTCCAGAATGTATGAAGGAAAGAACATCAATAGAAAGATGAATCCGAGAGCTCAATTGAAGGGCACCAATATGAGCAAAGGAGAATGTATTCAATATTACTTCACAAGGGTCTCCCAGATCAAAGAGAATATAAGTTCTATTGGAGATACCCTTGATGAAGATTAATTGGTTATGATTTCTCTCAATTCTCTCACTAGAACTTGGGACTCATTCATCCAAACTCTGTGTGCCAGAAAAGAAAGTATGAATTCTGACATAGTATGGGAAGATTGCATACAATAAGAAGCTAGAGTAGCCAATGGAGAAGATCTCCGTAGAGAATATGATCAGGATCTAGCTACCCATACTAAAGGAAGACATCAATCAAACTTTAATAGGAGTAATCATAATCCTTCAAAGAAGAAATTCCATAAGAATAAGAAGAAGGATTACTTAAATTATCAATGATACAACTATCATAAGATAGGACATCTTTCTAGAGAATGTCCATCATCAAAGAAAAATAACAACAAAAGGCATCATGCTCATCTAGTTGAAGACAAGGATGAACAAATACATCGAAAGAGAACTAGAGGTGAATATGTATAAGAATATGTGTTATTCTTTGCACTCTCTAGGTATGTAACACCCGAAGAAGATACATGGATGATTGATAGTGGTTCTTCCAAGCACATGAAAGGAAAGAAGACAAATATTTCAAAATTTGAAGAGAAGAACTCTCCCCAAAAGGTATCATTGGGATATGACTATCAATATCCCATCAAAGGTATTGGTGAATCAAGATACAATATTGAATCTGGGACCTTCATGAAGATGAAGGAAGTACTATATGTACCAGGTTTGAAAAAGAACATACTCTCCATCTCAGCTCTATATAAGAAGGGCTATAGAGTTTGTTTTATAGATGGATAAGTACTTGTGTGGTCCAAAGGGAAGACACTTAAAGATGATGTATTCATTAGAGAATAAGAAGGAGGACTATACAAGCTCAAAGGAAATCTAGAGATAGCTCTTGTCCATGATACTACTAGCTCAATTGAAATGTGGGCCTGTGGCATAGGAGACTTTCTCACATCAAATACAAAGAATTTCCCTATGTGAGAAAGGTGGTAACAGAGTTACCAGATCTGAATATCGAACATGAGGTAACCTGCAAGGGATGTGCACAGGGAAAGAACATCAAGAATCCCTTTAAAAAAAGTGACACAAATACTATAGTTATGTTGGAACTAATCCATTATGATGTATGTAGTCCTATTCCCTCCATATCCTTGAGTGGATATGAATACTATGTCACATTTGTTGATGATTATTCAAGAAAGACTTCGATATACCTTTTGAATAATAAAAGTGAAGTGTTCAATAATTTCAAGGAATTCAAAGCCTTGATAGAGAACCAGTTAGAAAAGAGAATCAAGAAACTGAGATTAGATAATGGTGGAGAACACTTCAAAGGAATTAGAAGTATTCTGTAAGGAGGTAGGAATGAAGAGGGAACTAACCACTCCCTATAATCTGCAACAAAGTGGTGTTGCAAAAAGAAAGAATAGAACTATCATGGAAGTAGTGAAGACCATGATTCATGACCAAGACCTCCCTATGCACCTATGGGATGAAGCTGCAAGAAAAATTGTATATGTGCAAAATAAATTATCTCACGGTGCTCTTGAATTCAAGACTTCTAAAGAAATGTATACCAGAAAGAAACATGAAGTAATCCATGTGAAGATATTTGGATTTCCAGTATGTGTGCATATTCTGAAATAGTAGAGAACCAAATTGGATCCTTCTCGTAACAAGAGAATAATTGTAGGATACTGTGAAGTCTCCAAAGCTTTCAAAATATACATTTCAGGATTCCATCATATCTATATTAGTAGGGATGTAACATTCGATGAAGAGGCAACTATTAAGAAATCTAGAAGGTGTCAGATTGAAGAAGTACATGAAGAAGATGTACCTCATAGAAGGACATAAGCTAAATGAACACCTAAAATAGTAGCATTACAATATCATGACATGTTAGAGCCTCAAGATCCCCCTACTATGGATATCTCCTAAAAGAGAAAACCTGCTTGGGTAAGAGAAATCATACAAGAAGCAGAAATATATGGAGGACCAGAAGGCTCCACGAGAACCAGAAAAATATCGAAGCCATATTCTAGTTATGTAGCTTTGATGTATGACCTTATAGATAAAGAACCCATCAGCTATGAGGAAGCTGCACAGAAGAAAGAATGGGTTGAAGCAATGATGGAAGAATACCAGTCAATCATGAAGAATTATGTTTGGGATATTGTGTGGTATCTTCGAAATGGATCTACAAGATAAAACATGCTACGGATGGAAGTATTGAAAAGTACAAAGAAATATTTGTGGCTATAGGATTCTCTCAGAAAGAGGGGATCGATTATGAATATACATTTACTCTAGTTGCAAGGTACACTTCCATTATAACTATCATGGCACTTGCTTCCATGATGAAACATGACTTACACCAAATGGATGTAAAGACAAACTTCATTAATGGTGTGATTGAGGAAGCGTCTTACATCAAAAAACCACAAGTATTTGAAGTTGAAGATAGAGCGACTCATGTATGAAAGTTGAAAAGGATCTGTATGGATTGAAGCAAGCTCCTAGAGCTTGGTATGGTAGAATAGATATCTTCTTGAAAAGCATGGGATTTACGAAGAGTAAAGTTGATCCTAATATTTATATGAATATGGATGATAAACCACTAATACTATTGTTGTATGTGGATGATCTATTTCTAACTAGAATTGTGAAACAAATCAAGGATTGCAAGAATAAGCTAGCTGAAGAATTCAAGATGAAAGATATTGGATTGATGCGTTATTTCCTAGGGTTGGAAGTGTGGCAGAGCTGAGATGGAATATTTATGAATTAGGGAAAGTATGCAGTAGAAATCTTGAAAATATTTGATATGTTGGACTGTAAAGCCATGGCTACACCCATGGACACCAACTTAAAGATGTTGTCTAATGAGACATCCGAGCTAGCGGACATGACTCACTATAGACATATTATTGGGTCATTAATGTATCTGATGAACACAAGGCTAGATATATGCTTTGCTATGAACACCTTGAGTCAGTATCTAGTTAAACCTAGACGAGCTCACTTGATAGCTACAAAGCATGTGATGAGGTACCTAAAAGGTATGATTGATCTGGGAATGTAATATGGGAGAGACCATGACTACAATTTGTATGGGTATACATATTCAGATTGGGAGGGAAGTGCCGTAGACAAAAAGAGAACCTCAAGTGGATGTTATTGTCTGGGATCCACCATGATATCATGGTTTAGTAAGAAAAATTCCAGTGTTTCTCTCAGTACGACTGATGCAGAGTACATTGTAGCCTGATCCGCTTGTTGTGAAGCGATATGGATTCGAAAGCTAATGTCAGGAATATTTGACATGGAGGTGGACACCACAATAATTTTCCTTGAAAATAAAAGTTGTATAAATATGACAAAAAATCCAGTGTTCCATGACAAATCGAAGCATATAGAAATTCGATATTTTTATATAAGGGATATGGTACAAAAGGGAGCCATCAAGCTCCAGTATGTGAGTATCGATGAGCAAGTTTATAATGTACTGGCTAAGCCTCTATATAGAGTGAAGTTTGAATACTTCCATGACAAGCTTCATGTAGTTGGAAAGGACTTTCCTTGTAAGGAGGAAAATTCATGGGACTACAAAGGATGAAATAATGGCCCTTCATCGAAAATGAATATCAGGTCATAGAGATGAACCCTCCTCGAACATACGAGTAGTAGGTTGATAATATGAAACTTCCCAGGAAAGGGGAGTAATGATGAGACTAACATAGATGATGGATTATAGTGATGATGCTATGACATTTATTTGTGTACAATAGTATCCTCTCTTGAGGATGGCAGGTATAACACTATGTGCATGATAGTGGTCCTTAATAGTTAAAGGATGACCTTGCAAGATGTTATTCTCACATGGAGAGTACTCACATTTAGTTGTGAATACCATAGATTAAACACTTGCTCAAGAGTGGTCCTAACCTCAGTGGTTTAGATTCTCTACGATGAGTCCTCACGGATGATAGGACTGACATTGTGTATGTAGTCGAGATTTGCCTTGCAGAATATACTCTTGTATGGAGAGTATGCCTACATTCATATGTATATGTAGTAGAATAACACTCATTTGGGAGTGTTACTAACCTTAGTGGTATGGATGCTCTATGACAAATCCTCATGGATGCTGTAGTACACTCACTTGGGAGTGGTCCTAACCTATCTGGTATGGATGTTCTATAATGGGCCAACATTGTATATGAAGTCAAGATATTGTTTGTAGATAATACTCTTGCTTGGAATGGTATTCCTACATGTAAGTGTAGATACCGTAGTAAAACAGTCACTTAGGAGTGGTCCTAACGTGTGTGTTATGGATAGTCTACGATGAGTCCTCATGGATGATAGGGCCGAAACTAGGTGCGGATGAGATATACATTTAGTTGTAGATTATTTCGCTGATCAATTTCATGGACCATGTTGATGGAGGATTGCATCGTCCTTGGACTTATGTCCTAAAGTGATCGGGATTGATCATTCCAAAAGTAGATCATGTGTATTATAGGTAGCATGGCAGTGAAGGATCAAGTAGATAAAAGTATAGCAAGGAAGGGTCAAGTATATCAAAGTGCAGCTAAAAAGGATCAAGAAGGATCAAAGTACTGCTGCAAGAGGATCGAAAGGATCAAAATGCTGCTACAAGGGATCAAGAGGATTAGAAGGCTACTATAGAAGATAGGAATGCTATTGTAGAATATCAAAGTGCTCCTGCAAAGGATCAATTGTTATAATAATCAACCCATAGTCACCTACCTTAGACATTAATTTTAATTATTTTTGTCTTATTACCTAGTTTCCTAGATTCTATTCTATGCTACTTTCCTTCTACAAGTCCTAGAAGTAAACACATGCTAAAAATGAGTCATGGAATGCTTGGGAAACATCCTAGAAACCCAATTTAGCATGTATTCTTGATTCTAGATCCTCCAAAGCACATATCTATTTTTTCTGAAAAGCTGCCTTCTTTTATTCTCATTTAAGGCAAAAGGAAAAGCTAGACTAGGTGTAGTTGACTAGTTTTTTTCCCACATCATCCTCCCTCCTTTTATCCAAATAAAAGCATGTATGAGTTTTATTTCCATCCCTCTTTATATTTCCCACTTGAATTATCAAATTCATGAGCATATTCATAGATTTGGAAACTCCTTTATGCACCTATGGGGGAATTGACTAGATTTAGTAAGCCTCCTTTTTTACTATTTCGAATGACATATTTATGCATTCGATTATCTCATGTAATGATATATTTTATCATCCTATTACTTCACAATGTTGGCTATTGTACAATTATTGAATACATATTAGTGTTATGCTCCAATTGCAGTCTCCTTTGGTGTGAATTTTGCATGTTTAATTAGCAATTTTGTGAGTGTAATTGTTCTATCTCTTGATTTAAATTTCCACATGGTATTAGAGCCTTTGTATATCTATTTATATCATTCCTTATTTCTATTTCAGGTTTGGCATCTTGACTGGGAGCACATTCTTCTCACTGGAGGGCATAGTTTCTGAGCTATGGACCAATCTCAGAAGATCATCTTGACTCCATTCAATTTGTTTGAGTGGAAAGCTGAGATGGAGATATTTTTGAGAGTGAAAGGTCTCTACAAGGTTACTATGGTAACTGAGATAGATCCCAATGTAGCTGTAGAGAAAATTAAATGGCACAACAGGAGGGATGAGTCCTATGGTCTTTTATGTCTGAGCATTTCAAGAGACTTCCTCTTTCTTCTTGATGGATTGAAAACACCTAATGAAGTGTGGGAGAAGCTAGAAGATATTTTTGGAAATATAGATGAGATTATATGACATCAAATCGAGAATGAGCTCATATCCTTGAGTCCCAGTAGCTTCGAATCATTACAACTCTACTTTTCCAAGTTTAAGGCCCTTGTTTTGCAGTTGAAATAGTGTACGATTTAAAAGAAGGAAGAGAAACTAGTTTTGGCCATACTCTTTAAGCTTGGTCTTGGATATATAGTGTTTTTTTCGACCTTCTATGCCACCAAGTTGATAGCTTGAGCTTGGAATATGCCTAAGCTTGCAGAATTCATGGAATTCCTCACACATGAGCAAGATAAGTTGGTGATGATGGGCACAATCAAACCTTCCAAAGACCAAGATTTGGTTGCTGGAGATTCAAGGGTGGATTCAAAAAGAAAAAAAAAGCTAAAAATCCACCTGAGCAAAAGAGAGACAAGAACAAGTCTCAAGAGGAGCCCCAAGGTTCCAAGAAGAACTCCCATAAGAAGAAGAATAAAGGAGAAATGAGCAAGTGCACATACTGTAGTAAGGGCTATCATCTTAAGAGACCTTGTATGAAGAATAAAATTGACATGTTGACCCAATTCTTGGAGAAGAATAACATCTCCCTTCCTGATTGCTCAAAGAAGAGAGAAGGAGGATCAAATTCAGAGGACAGAGAGAGAGTACATGCCTTGGTTGTTGGCACATCAAGCCCACCTAGTTTCATCATAGACTCTGGAGCTTCTAGACATATGGTTTTGACAAAAGAGACATTCTCCTCTCTTGACATGTCGAAAGGTCGACCAATAGTTTTGGGAGATGAATCTCTCACTGACAGTTTGGGGAAGGGAAGGATTGAAATTTACCATTGTAAGTTCAATAATGTGTTGTATGTTCTAGGTCTTTCCTTGAATCTCTTTTTAGTGTATCAGATGACTCATACTGGGTCTCCAAATAAGGTCATCTTCTCCCCTGATGATGTTGAAATCACTGATATTTCAAATGGTAAAGTCATAGAAAAAGGTGTTGTAGATCACACTTTGAAGGTATACAAGTTTTCCCATTTTCTACCCTACTCAAACCCCTTTGCTCTTCTGATTCATGCTAAAGAAGAAAGCAAGCTTTGGCATGAAATATTTGGCCATATTAACTACAAGTATATTTCTGATTTGAGTGAAAACGATATGGTCATAGGGTTACCAAATATCAAGTTTTCTAAGGGAGTCTGTCAAGGTTGTATCCTAGGAAAACACCTAGAGGACAAGTATGAGAAAGCTAGTCATGAGAGAACCTATGCACTTGTTGAGCTAATCCACAGTGAAATTTCTAGTCCATTCCCTCATATGTCGATGAATCAAGCCAAATATGCACTGACCTTCATAGATGACTTTTCTAGGTATTGTTGGGTTTACTTCCTAAAGCATAAGTCTGAATTTTTTGACCTTTTCAAAGTCTTTAGAGCCTTGGTTGAAAACCAGTCTGGGAGGAAACTAAAGATCCTCAAATATGACAATGGTGGTGTGTATGTCAATTCTGAGTTCATTCAGTATTGTAAATATGCAGGTATTCAGATGCAACATTCAATCCCTTACACACCACAACAAAATGGTGTTGCTGAGAGAAAGAACAGATCACTGAAGGAGATGGAAACCTGCATGATGGAGGCTAAGAATTTTCCACCAAAGTTTTGGACCGAGGCTATAAACTGTGCATCCTACATCTAGAATAGGGTGACTCATAATAATCTTTAGTATGACTCCTTTTGAATCTTGGAGTGGGCATAAGCCAGATGTGATCCATTTCAGGATTTTTGGCTCAAAGGCTTGGGATAGAATTCCAACTGAAAAGAGGAAGGATTTGCAGCCCCAAAGCCAAGAGTTCCTATTTGTTAGGTATTCTAAAGATTCAAAAGGGTAAAATATGATCAACTTGAGCACTAAAAAATCTTTCTTTGAAAGAATTTTTCAGTTCCAAGAAGAGACTTTAGTAGTAGTTGAAGTTGGAGAGTCTTATTCACCACCATATCCATTGATTGTAAGTGGAGAGACTAATGAGTTTTCTGATTATGATATGTCTGATAATGATGATTTGATTTCAGATCCTAACAATAATACAAGACCAAAATGGTTACCAAATATCATTCATGCAGCTAGGGAACTAGTTGGAAATCCTAGTGATAGTAGGAGGACTAGATCTCAATTTGAGAGTGCCCTTTGTATGAAAGATCCTATATTTGCTGAGAAGTTCTATTTGATGGTTGAATCATATCCACAGACATATGAATATGCAGCACATTATCCAATATGGAAAACAACCATGAAAGAAGAATTCATCTCGCTCCAAAAGAACAACACTTGGGAACTGGTTGATCTTCCCCTAGGGAGGAAGCTAGTCTAATGTAAGTGGGCTTTCAAGACTAAGTTTGGTACAGATGGTTCACCTTTGAAATATAATTCAATATTGGTAGCCAAGGGCTACTCACAACTACATGGTATTGACTACAATGAAACCTTTGCACCAGTGGAAAAGATGGACTCCATGAGGCTAGCTCTAGCCATTGCAGCTTTGAAGCAGTGGGAGGTACATCACATGGATGTGAAGTGTGCTTTCCTAAATGGAGATCTTACTGAAGAGATTTACATGCAGCAAACTGAAGGGTTTGTTTCTAATCCATATTTAGTGTACATGTTAAAGAAATTATTGTATGGGCTCAAGCAAGCCCCCAGGGCTTGGTATGCCAAGATTGCTGGCATTTTTCTATCATTGAGTTTTGTTCGATGCATGTATGATACTAATGTCTATTTGAAGCTGATTCATGGTTCTTTGATGATTATTGTCTTGTATGTGGATGGCCTTCTAATTATAGGAAGTTCAAAGAAATAGATTTCCTCCTTGAATGATGCAATGAACCATGCATTTTCTATGACAGATTTGGGATTGTTGAGCCAATTCTTGGGTATTGAAATTGCTCAATCCCAACATGGAATCAAAGTACATCAGTCCAAGTATGCTTTGGATTTTCTAAACAAGTTCAACATGAAATATTGCAAGCCAATAAAGACTCCCTTCCTTTTAGGAGTTAAGCTTGAAGAAGCAGTTAGTGTGGCTTCGAGATACATGGATCAGCCTCATGAGATCCACTGGAGAGAAA
The DNA here is from genome assembly GCA_001517045.1 of Pseudotsuga menziesii. NCBI lineage: Eukaryota > Viridiplantae > Streptophyta > Pinopsida > Pinales > Pinaceae > Pseudotsuga > Pseudotsuga menziesii. The sequence goes on from LPNX010723248.1 coordinate 68,139, forward strand.
CCAAAAAGATTTTAAACTTTGTTCAAGGAAAAAGAACTCATGGGATCTTCTACAAAGAAAAATCTCATCTTGATTTGATTGGGTTTACTGACAGTGATTGGGTAGGTGACACCACATATCAAAAGTCTACATTAGGATATGTGTTCATGCTTGCAGAAGGACCAATCAGTTGGTCAAGCAAGAAGCATAGTTCCATAGCACTCTCATCTACAGAAGCAGAGTATAGAGGAGTTGTAAATGTAGCAACTCAATGTTTGTGGTTGCAGGGGATACTTGGAGAATGTGGTTTTGAATCAGAGTTTTCAACTATTATCTGCTGTGATAATTAGAGCATCATTTGAATATACAATGATCCAGTTCAAAGACATAAAACCAAGAACATTGAGATCCATATGCACTACATCAAACAACTTGTGCATGATGGCACCATTGATCTACTCTTCTGTGCATATTCAGAACAAGTAGCAGACATATTCACCAAAGTTTTTTGTGAGAAGATCTTCAGCAATCTCAAATCACTGCCTGGATTGCTAATCATGTTGTGAAGCATGATTGATGACAAGATCTCCAAAATTTTGTTTTTCCTTTCCATGTTTTAGAGAGGATTTTCCCACTGGGTTTTTTCCTCTTTCCTTGGTTGTATGGACAAGCAGTATGTAAAGGGTGACTAAGCCTTGTTTCTAGGCCCTATAGTTTTCTGATATTTACTCATAAAGTTAGGATTATGGGGGGGTATTATAATAATCAACCCATAGCTACCTACCTTAGACATTAATTTTAATTATTTTTGTCTTATTACATAGTTTTATAGATTCCATTCTATGCTAGTTGCCTTCTACAAGTCCTAGAAGTCAACACATGCTAAAACTGAGTCATGGAGCACTTGGGAAACATCTTGGAAACCCAATTTAGCATGTTTTCTTTATTCCAGATCCTCCAAAGTGCATATCTACTTTTCTAAAAAACTGCCTTGTTTTATTATGATTTAAGACAAAAGGAAAAGCTAGACTAGGTGTAGTTGACTTGTTTTTTTCCCACATTATCCTCCCTCCTTTTCTCCAAATAAAATCATGTATGATTTGTATTTCCAACCCTCTTTATCTTTCCCACTTGACTTAGTAAATTCATGAGCATCTTCATAGATTTGGAAACTGCTTTATGCTCCTATGGGGGATTTGACTAGATTTAGTAAGCCTACTATTTGACTATTTCGAATGGCATATTTATGCATTTGATTATCTCATGTAATGATATATTGCAGTAGCCTATTACTTCACAAGGTTAGCTATTGTACACTTATTGAATACAGATTAGTGTTATGCTCCAATTTCAGTATCCTTTGGTGTGAATTTTGCATGTTTGATTAGCAATTTTGTGAGTGTAATTGTTATATATATTGGGTTCAATTTCCACATAGATAATATCAATGTGCTGCTGCAAAGGATCGAGAAGATTGGAGTGTTGCTGAAAAGGATAGAGAAGATCAAAGTGCTACTACAACGGATCGAGAAGATCAAAGTGTTTCTACAAAGGATACAAAAGATCGAAGTGCTACTGCAAAGGATCAAAGTACTACAAAGGATCGAAAGATCGAAGCGTTGCTGCAAAAAAAAAGGTTTAAGTGATCAGGTGATGCAGAATATCAAGAGTAATTGTTCTAGTTACTGATTGTGAAAAACTTCCAATGATGTATAGATGTATTACCTCAATGTACTAGTTTAATTGTCTCTCTGTTCTCCTATAGTGTGTGATGATGTTGTCAGTAGAATAACATTCTCGTTAAGGGAGAATGTTGAAATATTGTAACTTCAAAGGATATTATAAATGTATTTTATTGATGTAACCCAAGGGAGATATTATTATTCCTACGACATGGTGTTACTATTCTATTTGGTCATCATAGAGTCATGAGGTAAAGCCTCCTCTTGTGTCGGGTCTTTAGTACCCTAATAAATAATATAATATACTATTTTGATTCTTCCTAGGTGAAGTCAGCCTAGAAATTTTAGTGGGTCTAACTTGTCTAGTGTAAAATTTAGTTGACTCATTGTGTATAAATAGAGGAGCTGTGGTTCTTATTTGAACACAGACTTACTCACTTGTGTAGCACATAGGAGAGAGAGAGACATAACAGAAGAAGGAGAACACATGTTCTTGGGTTTTCTTTTAAACATCTTATACAAAGGAAGTTTTTTCTAGGTTTTCTTCCCCTTGAGGGTTTCCCAGGATAAATGTTGTGTCTATCTTGTGATTGTGTTTCTATCAGTGATTCTTGATATTCAGCTGCTTTGATTTTGAATTGAATACTATTTAATCTAGTCTAGCATATGAAATCTTAACACCTAATATTTGTCTATCAAATGACACACAAAGGTACAACCAAGAGAGTAACATTTACTCAAAATTATTTGGAGATCTAAAAAATATATATAGTCCAAGTTGTTGTAGTGGGTTTTGCTGACCATGATTCGAGAATGTATAAATTCTCTCACTTCCTTGCATGCTCCCAAGGGAATTTTCTCTTGTCACATGTCAATGAGATGAATAAGTTGTTTCATGGGAGATATGGACATATCAACTATAGGTACTGCCAAGAAATAAGAAAGGAAATCATGGTTGAATGGATTCTTACCATTAACTTCTCCAATGGCACTTGCAAAGGGTGCATAGTGGGGAAACATGATGAGCAAAAATATTAGAAAGGAAAGGAAATGAGGGTTGTCCAAGAGCTTGATCTGATCTATCCAAATATCATAGGTCCTTTTACCACACCCTCATATGGGAATTCAAGGTATTTTTTGACTTTCATAAATGGTTTCTCAAGGTACTGTTGTGTGTATTTTCTCAAGCTAAAATATGAAGTTTTTGAGACGTTCAAAGTACACAAAGCTTTAGTTGAAAGTGCATGTGGGAATAAGATCAAGGTTCTTAGGATTCACTATGGTAAGGAGTATGTCAAAAATAATTTTCAGAATCTTTGTGAATAATGTGTCATCCAAATGCAACATTTTGTACCCTACACACCACATCAGAATGGTGTTACAGAGCGCAAGAATATAGCTCTCAAGCAGATGGCTACATGCGTGATGGAAGAAAAGGATTTGAATACTAAGCTATGGGATGAAGCTATAAATTTTGATGCATATTTTCAAAACATAGCTCCACACAAAGCATTGGAAGGAAAACCTCCATTTGAGGCTTGGAGTGGTCATAAGCCCAATATTTCTCATTTTAGGGTTTTTGGGTCAAAGGCTCTGGGCCAAAATTCCTCCCGAGAAGAGAAAGGAATTGAAAACTCAAATAAAGGATTCCATTATGGTTGTATATGCTGAGTCTGAAAATGGATACAATCTATTTGATCCATCATCTCATAAAAAATTCATCAAAAGGAGTGTACAGTTCGAAGAAGAACCCATGTAGAAGATCGAACTAGATCAAGGGGAATGCTTAAATCCTCCACTCCATGATGATGTAAGTAATGATTCTTCCTCTAATTTTTTTGATTCTGATATGGATGATGATTATTATGACATTCATTCATATCATGAATCACCATTACACCAAAGTGGGATGAGAAAACCATACAAGCAGCTGGTGATCTTGCTGGAGATCCACTAGACTCTAGGAAGACTAGATCTCAATTTCACAATGCCTTCTCTACTTGTGAATTAAATATTTTGTTCATGTATTTGTAACTTCGGAATGTATTCATCTATGTATCCTATGTCTTTTAACCTGATGTTTATTCCGAGATGTATCTATTATGTAATTGAGTCATGTTGTCATGCCCCAATGTTCCGATTGGGAGGATCTATAATGTAAACAAGTCCTGCCAAGTCATAGTGGGTAACCCTGGGATTGTCTAAGGGTTAAAGTCCCCACAGTTTTGGGGAACTAGGGTTATTAGACTCTCCTAGTAGAGGTCAGCCCTAGTAGGGTTTTAGTCATGCCGAGGTTAGTATAAATAGAGAACTGGAGTCTCTATTTATCACACAACTCATACACACTCAAGTGTAGCGCATAGTTGAGGAAGGAGAAGACACTGGGGCTAGATAAGAAGAAGGATACTGCTGTCGGGGATCAGTTACTATTTTGGGATTTTCTATTTTGGTGTTGATTCTATCTCCGAGGAAGTTGCGGGGTTTTCTGCATTCATTGTTTCCCCGAGGAAAAACACTGTGTTCATTGTCTCTTGTGTTTGATTGTTGTGCTTGTAATTCTCTCAGTTAAAGATCCTAATAATGCTAGCTTAATGTTGAAAACCTAACATGGTATCAGAGCTAACCTGAGAAGAAGACAATGTGTAGCTGCAGGAACTAGGGATTCCTAGTTTGTGGATCTTCCTCCACAGATTTTCAGCAAAAGTAAGGTGGGATAACTCTCCTCCTTAGGGTGCATCTTTCTGTCGAAGCAGAATCCAATTCTGAGGTTTTTCAGTTTTGGACCCGACATTACTGTCGGAAATTAGTGCTTTTCACAGAAGAGGAATTTTTCAGTGAGCCTAGGCCTGGATTGATCTCCTCCCCAAAATCGAAGTTAGGGATAAATTTCAAGGTGCAGAACTCCAGAAAAGAAAAACCCTAATTTGTTCCTAATCCAGTACTACATGATTTCAGCTCTAAATCTAGATTTGACATATTGACCTGGTAAGATCTAAATCTTTTGTATTTCCATTTTAGGTTCTTAGTTGAATATGTCTTGTCATACCAAGCTTGATGAAAAGCTTGATGGAGCTGATAACTTCTGAACCTGGAAGTAGAGGATTTCCCTGGTCCTGGAAGAAAATGAGTTAGACTCCTACATCCATGAGGAGGTTCCAGTTCCAGAGGGAGATGAGGCTAAGGCCTTACATAAGAAGAATATGGTTATGTAAAACAGTATCATTGTTGATTCTATCAAGGATCACCTTATCCCATATGTGTCCTCCCTCAAGACACCTACAGCTATGTTTGATGCCCTAACCGAATTGTTTGAAAGGAAGAACATAAACTGAAAGATGAATCCAAGGAATCAACTAAATAATGTGAAGATCTAGAATGCAGAGACCATCCAATCTTACTTCACAAGGGTTTCTCAGATCAAGGAACAATTGGAAGTAGTAGATGAAGAAGTGGATAATGCAGAAATTGTGATGACCACCTTGAATGGTCTCCCCAGGACATGGGACTCTTTCATTCAAGGGATCTGTGCTAGAAATAATTTATTCAAGTTCAACAGACTGTGGGAAGAATGTTCTCAAGAAGAATCTTGGATATCAGCTCAAGAAGAGAAGATGGGAAGTGAAGATCAAGCTCTCACAGTACAATCCAAGAAGTCCAGATCCAGCCATCATAGAAGTAAGTACTCTCATCATAGAAATAACTCTAGAAATCCTATAGATAGGTCTAAGTACATTTGATATACATGTGATGAAAAACGACACTTTGCTAGAGATTGTCCTAAGAACAAAAGTAGCTCTCACAAGAAGAAGGGACACAAGAAAAGACATCATGCTCATGTTGCAGAGGATGATGAACCTTCATCAAAGAGAACCAGATATGAAAGTGAATATTCTTCAAGCGAGGATCAATATGCTTTGATCTCCACTCTCACAGTTAACATTACTCATGGAAGTGATGATTGGATTATAGACATTGGGGCTTCCAAATATATGACTAGATTCAAGGAATCCTTTGTGAAACTCTCAGAACATGAATCACCTCACAAGGTGAAGCTAGGATATGACTACCAATATCCAATAAAATGTAGTGGGGAATCTTCCTATAAGCTAGACTCTGGAACGTTTATAACAATGAAGGAAGTGTTGTTTGTGCTAGGACTCAAGAAGAACCTTCTCTCCATATCAGCATTGGATGCAAAAGGAATGAGGGTTGCATTCATAGATGGTCAAGTCATCATGTGTCCAAAATGAAATACTATTGATGATGCAATAGTGATTGGTGAACAAGAAGGAGGTTTGCACAAATTGAAAGGCCATCCAGAACAAGCTTTGGTCCATGACATAGTAGAGCCAAGTGAACTTTGGCATATAAGGCTTGCACATGTGCATTACAGAGCACTACCTCTTGCAAGCAAAGCTGTTGAAGGTCTTCCAGAAATGCAAGCAAAACATGACGGGGTCTGCAAAGGATGTGTGAAGGGAAAGAACACAAAGAAGACATTTCCAAGTAGTGAAAGAAAAGCAAAAGGAATCTTGGAAATCATCCACTCCGATGTATACGGTCCCATGTCATCAAGCTCACTAAGCGGGTATGCATATTATGTTTCTTTTATTGATGAATTTTCTAGGAAGACACGGGTTTACTTCATGAAGAACAAAGATGAAGTATTCAGCAAATTCAAGGAATTCAAAGCCTTGATCGAGAACCAAACTGAAAAGAAGATCAAGACTTTCGATCAGATAATGGCGGATAATTCACTTCAAATGAATTCAAAGAGCTATGTAAAGAAACATGGATTAAGAGGGAGTTGTCCACTCCTTATAGTATTCAACAGAATGGGATTGCAGAATGGAAGAACAAAAATATCATGGAAGCTGCAAGAGCTATGCTTCATGATCAAGATCTTCCTATGCATCTTTGGGCAGAAGCTGCCAGAACAGCAGTGTATGTACAGAACCATACTCCACATAGAGTACTTGAGAACAAGACTCCTGAAGAAGTATTCTTTGGAAAGAAACCAGAAGTTAGCCATCTCAAAATATTCAGCTGTCCTGTGTACATACACATTCCAAAAGAGAAGAGAACAAAATTAGTTACTTTAGGAAAGAAGGGTATATTTGTGGGATACTTTGAAAGCTCGAAGGCTTACAGAATCTATTTCCCAGGATACAAGAAGATTGACATCAGCAGGGATGTGACATTTGATGAAGACACAACTTACAACAAATCCAGAAAGAGACCTGCTGAAGAACCTAAAGAAGTAGAAGCACTTAGAATTCATGACACAACCATGAACGAAGAAATTCAAGAAGAAGATCAAGAATTTGAAGAACCACAAAGACCTATAGATCCACCTCTGGAGAAGAATCCTCATAAGAGGAAACCTGCTTGGGTACGAGAACTTATCCAAGGTGCAAAAAGATATGGGGCTCTAGAAGAGAATCATAGAGAAAGAAAGAGGACCAGATCCTACTCCGGGTATGTAGGCTTACTATGTGATTTCATTGACAAAGAACCAACCAGTTATGAAGAAGCGGTAGAACGGAAAGAATGGAAGGATGCTATGATCGAAGAATATCAATCGATCATGAAGAATGATGTTTGGGATGTTGTCCCAAGACTAGAAGGGAAGTCAGTTGTAACTTCCAAATGGATCTACAAGATCAAGCATGCTGCAGATGGTAGCATTGAAAAATATAAAGCAATATTTGTGGCTCGGGGGTTCTCTTAGAAAGAAGGAATAGATTATGAAAAAACCTTTGCACCTGTAGCCAGATACACTTCCATCAGATCAATACTAGATTTGGCTGCAGTGATGAAANGTTTCTCTTAGAAAGAAGGAATAGATTATGAAAAAACCTTTGCACCTGTAGCCAGATACACTTCCATCAGATCAATACTAGATTTGGCTGCAGTGATGAAATGGAAGATACACTAGATGGATGTCAAGTTTTCTTTATTGAATGGTGTAGTAGAAGAGAAAGTGTATGTGGAGCATCCACTCGGTTTCGACACACATGATAGGGAGTCTCATGTATGCAGATTGAAGAAATCCCTATACAGTTTGAAACAGGCACCTAGGACTTGGTACAGCAGAATTGAAATCTTTCTATCTAGTTTGGGCTTTACGAAGAGTAAAGCAGATTCCAACCTGTACTACAAGATTGAAGATGGAAACCCAGTGATGCTTCTACTGTATGTAGTTGATCTGTTTGTAACAGGTATGGATGGGTTGATTGCTGATATGAAGATAAATCTTGCTGTTGAGTTAGAAATGAAGGACTTGGGTATGATGCATTATTTCTTAGGTATGGAGGTGTGGAAGAGTACACATGGAATCTTCCTTGGACAAGGGAAGTATGCAGTAGAGATCCCGAAGAGGTTTGGGATGATGGACTGCAAGGCTATGGCCACACCTATGGCATCGAACCTGAAGCTATTGAGTGATGCTTCATCAGAGTCGGTTGATGCTACGATGTATGTTCAGATGATTGGGTCCTTGATGTACTTGATGAACACGAGACCAGACATTTGCTTTGCTATGAACACTTTGAGCTAGTTCTTGACAGATCCAAGAAATGTTCACTTGATTACTGCAAAGCATATTCTAAGGTACCTGAGGGGTACAGTTGATTATGGGCTCAAGTATGAGTCAAGTAAGAAGATTAAGCTGGAGGTTTATGTCGATTCAGATTGGGCAGGAAGTGCCATCGATAGGAAGAGCACTTTAGGATGTTGCTTCAGTATGGGATCAGGTGTGATCTCTTGTTTTAGCAGGAAGAAATCCTGTGTGGCACTAAGTACAGCTGAAGCAGAGTATGTCGCAACTTGTTTAGCTAGTTGTGAGGCAGTATGGCTATGGAAGCTACTGTTTGATATATTTGATCTCCAGCTGGATGCTACTTGTATACACTATGACAACTAGAGTTGTGTGAAGTTGTTAGAGAATCTAGTGTTCCATGACAAGTCGAAGCATATCGATATCAAGTATCACTATATCACGAATATGGTACAGAGGGGAGTAGTGAAGCTCTAGTATGTTGCAACGGAGGAACAGATAGATGATGTATTGATGAAGCCATTGGCTAGGCTGAAGTTTGAGTACTTCAGGGAGAAGCTTGGTGTTCTCCATATCGAGGTTTCCTCCTATAGAAGGTGATGAGACCCATAGCCATTCTGACATGGTGAGAGGATTGGTTCCTTCCATGGTCAAATGTAAGGGCTGAGCCATTCTGTCATGGTGAGAGGATTGGTTCCTTCCATGGTCAAATGTAAGGGCTGAGCCATTCTGTCATGGTGAGAGGATTGGTTCCTTCCATGTCAGATATGAGTGCTGCCATTCTGTCGAGTAGGATAGATGTAAGGGCAACTGCCATTCTGGGAATGGAGGCACCTGGTCAGTTACAAGGAAAACTCAGTCTAGGATTGAGAATCCATTCTGATGTGATAGAGGGATGTGTTCCCACTTGATCAAATGTAAGGGCTGAACCATTCTGTCATGGTTAAAGGATTAAGTTCCTCCCATGTCAGATGTGAGTGTTGGACATTCTGACAAGTAGGTCAGATGTAAGGGAAACTTCCATTCTAGGAATGGAGGCACCTGGTCAGTTACCAGGTAGCTCAGTTTGGGACTAGGGGCCATTCTGATGTGATGGTAGCATTAGCTCCTCCATGATCAGATGTGAATGCATTCCCTTTCCGATGTGGTGCTTCATGCATGGCCGGTTTGTAAGTGCAGAGCCCTTTCCGATGCAGTCCTTCATGCATGGTCAGTTTGTAAGTGCTGATCCCTTTCTGATGTAGTGCTTCATGCATGGTCAATTTGTAAGTGCTGAGCCTTGTCGATGTGGTGCTTTCAAGCATGGTCGACTGTAAGTGCTGTTCCTTTCTGACAGGATGAGGTCAGATATAAGTGCAGAGCCTTTTCGATGCGGTGTGCTTACACATGGTTGGATATAAGTGCTAAGCCTTTCTGACAAGATGAGGTCAGATGTGAGTGTTGGGCATGCCTTTCTGACAAGATGAGGTCAGATGTAAGAGCTAGGTGGGCCATTCTGACTTAAGTGTTAGATATAAGTGCTGATGAAGACCTACATGAAGGGTAGGCCTACAGGATTGACTCTATAGAACTTCCTGTGACGAGAAGAATCGAGATAGAACCATTAGGAGATAGCATATGATGATGATCCAGATCAAGTGATCCAAATGAGATGATCTAGACTTGATGACGATCCAGATCAAGTGACGATCCAGTTGTGATGATGATCCAGACTTGATGATCTAGATCAAGTGATCTAGATGAGATGATCTAGACTTGATGATGATCCAGATCGAGTGATGATCTAGTAGTGATGAGCCAGTAATCATGATGATGCAGATCCTATGATAAAGAAGAAGAAGATGACTTGAAGACTCGAAGACGAAGAAGACTTGAAGAAGAAGATGACTTGAAGACTCGAAGATGAAGAAGAATTGAAGACTAAGAATACTTGAGGATGACGAGATGATCTAGTTGATGTAGAGAAGAAGACCAGTGCTGAAAATTGTGTCGAAAGAATACCTTCCCAGTTAAGAGGGAGTGTTGATGTATTTGTAACTTCTCAATGTATTCATCTATGTATCTTATGTCTTGTAACGTGATGTTTATTCCAAAATGTATCTATTATGTAATTGAATCATGTTTTCATTCCCTGATGTTTCGATCAGGAGGATCTATAATGTAAACAAGTCCTATCAAGTCATAGTGGGTAACCCTCCGATTGTTTAAGGGTTAAAGTCCCTGCAGTTCCGGGGCACTAGGGCTATTAGACTCTCCTAGTAGAGGTCATCCCTAGTATGGTTTTAGTCATTCCAAGATTAGTATAAATAGAGAACTAGAGTCTCTATTTATCACACAACTCATACACACTCAAGTGTAGAACATAGTTGAGGAAGGAGAAGACACTGGGGCTAGATAAGAAGGAGGATGCTGCTGTCAGAGATCACTTACTGTTTTGGGATTTTTTATTTTGGTGTTGATTCTATCTCTGAGAAAGTTGCGGGGTTTTCTCCATTTATGGTTTCCCCAAGGAAAAACACTGTGTTCATTGTCTCTTGTGTTTGATTGCTGTGCTTGTTATTCTCTCAGTTAAAGATCCTAATAATGCTAGCTTAATGTTGAAAAACTAACATATTTCAGATAGATTCTTTATCATGCTTGGATATGATCCCCAAACATATCAGGAAGCATCACTTAACCCAATATGGAAAACAACCAAGAAACAATAGTTTAAGTCTTTTCAAGACAACGAGACTTGGGAATTGGTTCCCTTTCGCTCCAAGAGGAAACTACTACAATGTAAGTGGTTCTATAGGACCAAAGTGGATGCTGATGGTTATGAAATCAAGTTCAATTCTAGGTTGTTTTCTAAATTCTTCTCTCAATTCCAAGAATTGTACTATACATATACATTTGCATCGGTTGCAAAGATGGGTTTTATCAGGCTAGTTTTAGCCATTGTTGCATCTAAACGATTGAAGGTTCTCCATATGGATGTAAAGAGTGCTTTTATTCATGGTGATATTCAAAAGGATATTTATATGAAGTAGCCTAAAGGTTTCATTCATGATCCTTCACTTTTTTTTAGGTTGAAGAGTCTCTCTATGGCCTCAAGTAAGTCCCCAGGGCTTAGTATGCCAAGATGGACAATTTTCTTCTATCGCTTGGCTTTGAAAGATGAAAATATGATCCTAATATATATTTTCAAAATATTGGTGTTTATTGTAGGTAATATTACTATATTTTGATGACCTTTTTATTACAGGAAGTTTCATTGATGATATAGGATCAATAAAGTCTTCATTGCATAGTGAATTCTCAATGTCTGGCCTTGGATTGTTGAAACAATTTCTTGGATTAGAAATTGAGAAATATGATGCAGGGATCAATTTCATCCAACCAAAGTATGTTTTACACCTTTTATAAAGTTCAAAATTGCTGAATTTAAGGAATACAAGTGCCCATTCCTTTCAGGATCAAAACTAGGTGATTTTTGTGCATCTCCATTGGTGGGCAACTCGTTGTACAAACAACTAGTTGGGATCTTGTTGTATCTTACACACTCTCAACCTGATTTGGAATATGTTATAAGTTTTGTTGAAATATACATGCATAAGACTCATGAGATCCATTGGAAAGATGCAAAAATAATGTTGCATTATGTGCAAGGAACCAAACACTTCGGGGTACACTATGTTGCTGGTTCTCCACTAGAACTAGTTGGATTTATTGATTCTGCTTGGGATGGAGATTCCATTAACAGAAAGTAAATTTCAGATTATGTTTGCATGCTTTCACATGGTCCCATATTCTAATAAATCAAGAAAAAACACACTATATCCCTTTCATCAGCTGAGGCCGAGTATAGAGGAGCATAGAACACAACTACACAATGTGTGTGGTTGGAATTTATTCTTGGGGAACTTGGTTTTGCATTTGATTCACCCACAGTCATTTGGTGCAAAAATCAAATTGAAATAAATATTTCCACTGATCCAGTGTAGAGACATAGGGACAAGCACATTGAGATACACATGCACTACACCAAAAGCTTGGTGCATGAACATGTGATATCATTGTAGTATTTCCCATGTATAGAGCAAACTGCTGACATCTTCACCAAGAGATTCATAGAGAAGGAATTCACCTATCTGAGATCAATTCTTGGAGTGGGTGACACATGGCGATAACTGATATTCACCTTCATATTTTTCTGCATGTTCATTTTAAAGGGGAGGTTTTGTTCCCATGAGGTTTTCCTCCTTACATTGGTTACATGGACAAACAAATTTTTGTAAGAGGTGACTTGAGCATGAGTTTCCAAGGCCTCAATAATTTGATGTAATTACACTAATTTAGGCTTGACGGGGGGTGTTAGAGAATAATATCACCTTGTACCATGTTCATATACACTGAGGACACACTTTCATTTGTCTTGTACTCATGTCATATGCTCCAAACCTTGGTTATGTTGGTCTTGTAATGTATTTGTGTGTTTTGGACTCATAAATGCACCCAAGTGCCCTCATTTGACCATTCTGGAGACACATTCACCCTCATTAATGACTTCTCAGGCCTTGGTGTGCTCCCCATCCCTTAAAACATGGAAATTGGTTGACTAGATGCACACATGCATGTATTTTGGTGGTTTTGGATCTTTTGGACAATTTATTTATGCCTAGAGCCACTCTCACTCACCCATTCACTCCACCACACCTATATTTCCCTCATTTATGTCCTAGCATGATCTATCCATGTTCACACTATTGTACACACCAGGTACACTAAGAGGGGGGGGGGGCGATGAATCAGTGTGCACAACTTTTATTACTTTTTCCATATTAACAATCGAAAACTTATTCAATATTATGAATTATCAAATTATGATTATATCATCATCAAAATTATTATCGAAATCATATCATCATCACATAATAAGCATATCATGATACATAGTACACAATATTTGACGTGTAAACCAAATCCCTAGGGGAAAAACCACAAAATCCTTATAATAATATTTTTCCAACAACAATTGCAAGGAGGACTCAGGAAACAACCCGCTTATTAAATTGACTGAAATTCTCCAAATACAACTGGAAGGAGGCTACAAACACCTAATTTATGGGATACAACCTAAAGGAAGCTCCAACTCCCTAGTTCTTTGGCTACAAACCCCTTTCTTTGCCTCGTCCTTCCACCCTGATATGAAGATAGGAACAACCGATCCACGACCACACTAATATTGTGGTCAAGCTAATCAATACTTGTACTATACTACATAATCTTGTTGATGTATATGTAACTTCGGAATGTATTCTTCTATGCATTGTAACCCGATGTTTATTCCAGGATGTTTCTATTATGTATTTGAGTCATGTTTTCATGCCCTGATGTTTCGATCGGGAGGATTAATAATGTAAACAAGTCATGTCAAGTCATTGTTTAAGTCCCCACAGTTTCAGGGCACTTGAGTTATTATACACTAATTAAGGTGTAGGCTCAAGTAAGTAATTGTTAAGTTGGGTTGACATGATTGAGTGCACTTCAAGTGAATGGAAGAATATAAATAGAGAGTGAGACTCTCTATTTAACACACACATCATTCACTCTCACTCAAGTGTGGCGCATTAGTGAGGAAGGTAATACTGGGGCTAGATAGAAGAAGAAGACTATTGCTTTGAGGCTTTTACTATTTTGTGCTGATTCTATCTATGAGGAAGTTGCGGGGTTTTCTCCTTTATGGTTTCCCCAAGAAAAAACTCTTTGTGTCTCTTGTCTCTTTTGATGTGCTTGTGTTTGATTGATGTACTTGTTATTCTCTCAGTAAATATCCTAATATAATGCTAGCTTAATGTTGAAAAACTAACATGGTATCAGAGCTAACCTGAGAATAAGACACTGTGCAGCTGCAGGAACTAGGGATTCCTATTTTGTGGATCTTCCTCCACATATTTTCAGCAAAATTAAGGTGGAATTACTCTCCTACCTAGGGCGCATCTTTCTGTCGAAGCGAAATTTGATTCCGAGCATTTTCAGTCTTCGATGCGAAAATTAGGGCTTTCTATAGAAGAGGAATTTCTGAGTGATACCAGCATAGGATTGTTCTCCTCATCAAAACCTAAGTTTAGAGACCTGGATCAATAATTTTGGTTGGGTAAATCTTCGGGAAAGTCAAACCCTAGTTTGACCCTGAGCTTGAAAAACCCTAAATACTAAAACTGATAAGTTTTGGGCACAGTCACTATATTCCGAGGTTGGAGAAGTATCAGAAGCTGAAAATTTCATGGGATGAATATAAAATCATGATTAAGCCTGTGTCCAAAAATCAGACTCATATTCTCTGTATTCCAGGAGATATGATCTCTCCAAGTTAGGGTTCCAGCCTCTTCTAGAATTCATCCCTAAACAGGACATCTGGGGAGATCTGCAATATCTTGGGCTACAGAGGTCCAAATGGAATTACCGAAGATGTTCCAGAAATGGAACAAAATTGAATTTTGGTGGTCTTAATATCAGACTCAGAAGATGAACCAGTCACATGTGGCATTCCGTACAACCTCGCTGTTCTGAACAGTCCTGTAACAGGTCACCTTGGGAAAATGATCATAAATACCAAATGGTGAAACCAATTCTGATGAAAACTATGGTTTTGGATCAGGGACATGCGAGGTTAACTCAGTGTGAAATTTAAGACACAGAGGATCATTAATTTCAGAGATATCAGAGAAATAGTAACAGGAATTTCTGCAGAAGAAATTGGAAATCTAGGGCTTCATGTTCCGGGAGCTTCCCTCCACTGTTTTCAGAAAAGGAGTACATTGGAAAAATCCATTTTAAGAGATATATATTAATATCCAATCAGATCTGAAATATTCCAATTTTTTAAAATTAGGGTTTCTGTGACAAACCCTAGATCAGCCAGCTTCTGAACCAGGACGGACACCTCAAATTGGTAAGATCTAATCCTTTGCTATTTGCATTTGAGGTTCTCATTTCAAAGTAATCTATTACATCAACTTGATGATAAGCTTGGTGAAGTTAATAACTTCCAAGCATAGAATTATTTGATCTCTCTGAAGAAAATGGATTGGAGACCTACATGAGTATAGAGGTTCCAGTTTCAGAGGGAGATGAGGCTCAAAGCCTCTCACAAGAAGAACTTGGTCAAGGCCAAAGAAGACATCATGCTCATGTTGCAGAGGATGAATATGTTCTGATATCAGCTCTCATAGGTAACATTACTCATGGAAGTGATGATTGGCTTATAGATAGTGGGGCTTCCAAACATATGACGGGATTCAAGGAATCCTTTGTAAGACTGTCAGAACATGAATCACCTCACAAGGTGAAACTAGGAGATGACTACCAATATCCAATAAAAGGTAGTGGGGAATCCTCATACAAGCTAGACTCTGGTAAGTCCCTAACAATGAAACAAGTATTGTTTGTTCCAGGACTCAAGAAGAACCTTCTCTCCATTTCAGAATTAATGCAAAAGGAATGCGGGTTGCATCCATAAATGGTCAAGTCATCATGTTGCCAAAAGGAAAGACTATCAATGATGCGGTAGTGATTGGATAACAAGAAGGAGGCTTGTACAAATTGAAGGGCCATCCAGAACAAGCCTTGATCCATGAAATAGTAGAGCCAAATGAGATTTGGCATAGAAGGCTTGCACATGTGCATTACAGAGCACTACCTATTGCAAGCAAAGCTGTTGAAGGTCTTCCAGAATTTCAAGCTATTTGAAGGGAAGAACAAAATCAGAATATGACCTAAAGAAACTAGTTGAAGAATGTGAAGATCTATAATGTAGAGACCATGCAGTCATAAGAGTCTCTCAAGTCAAGAACAACTTGAAGTAGAAGTGAAGAATGTAGAAGTGGTGATGGCCACCTTGAATGGCCTCCCAGGATGATGGGATTCATTCATGCGAGGAAGTGTGCTAGAAGGAAGTGATTACTTTCAGCAGACTTTGGGAAGAAGAAGAAGCTTGAATCATAAGAAGAGAAGAGAAGATGGGAGCAATTGAAGATCAAGATCTCTCCATCCAAAGAAGATCCCTCAAGCAATGAGGAATATTAAGAACTCAACTCTTGAAGAACTTCTTATCCTCCTTATCATTTGGATAAGAAATGATGCTACCATGAATGAAGAAGACGATGAAGCTGAAGGATCAAGAAGCAGTCTACCCATGAAACAAATAAAGATAAGTATTCAATTGTCATTTCATGATATTGTTTTTTTATGGATTTGTTTATATTCAGTTGATGTATCATGCATGATAGGATGTTTGCATTAATGGAAGTATACTACTAATATACATGCGATGGGTAAGTAGCTCATGGTGCTATACAACTCTCCATTGCTACTTATCTAGAATGAAACCTCTTTGCTGACATATTGGATTAGTGCACAATCTCAATGTTGTCCTGGTAGAGATGGAAGGCATCTAGAAAGTTTCAGTGAGATATGGATGAATGTTGTATTGGCTAAAGTAGTTGCATGATCATATATTTATGAATAAGAATTTTCCAGTATGAATATTCCTTATGAAATGTTTCTAACCATACAAATGCATTTGACTTGTAGGAAAGATCGCATACATAATCGCCTATAAGCAAAGAAGAATGAAGACTTGTTCCGAAGAACAAGTGACGACAGTTCAAAGACAAAGATTAATATGACAAGTGCAGTGACAGCATTGATGCAGAACCTTCCAGCCACCAAGAAGAAAGGGAAGACCAATTCTAGAAGAATGATATTTGGGTGCAGTATCGAGACCTGAAGAGAAGTTCATAGTTCCATCATGCAGTAGATGGAAACATCGTGGGATACAAAGCAAGATTCGTAGCACGAGGCTTCTCACGAAAAGAAGGCCCAGAATACGAAGAGACATTTGCAGCCAGTAAGAGTTTAAACACATACTTGATGAGCCTGATGAAGATCTTAACCTTTGCTACAAGGTTGAAGATGTAATTCTATACACTAGATGGTCACATAGAATATTAGTAGCATAGGAAGCTACTTGTCACTCTAGTATAGAATGTTTTCAGTGCATAGAGAACAGAAGACAGAGGGAGTATGATGCTCCGCTTCAGAGGGAGTGACTACAGAATATATTGAGGTTTGACATGGTACGACAGGATGAGTAGATTACTGATGACTCTAAGATTTACTGAGAGTAAAGAGGATTCCAATCTTTGCTTCAAGGTTGAAGAAGGAAGACCAGTGATGCTCCTGTTATGTGTCGATGCACTATTTTTCTAGGCATGGAGGTGTGGACAAGGGAAGTATGCAGTAGAGATCCTGAATAGGTTCAGGATGATGGACTGCATGACCACACCCATGGCATCGAACATGAAGCTATTAAGTAATGCTTCATCAGAGACGGTTAATGCTATGATGTATCATCAGATGATTGGGTCCTTGATGTACCTGAGACTAGATATTTGCTTTGCTGTGAACACATTGAGACATGTTCACTTGATGGTTGCAAAGCATGCAGGGGTACAGTTGATTATGGGCTCAAGTATGATGCGAATCAAAAGATTAACCTGGAAGGTTATGTTGATTCATATTGGGCAGGCAATGCCATCGACAGGAAGAGTACTTCAGGGTGTTGCTTTAGTATGGGATCAGGTGTGATCTCTTGGTTTAGCAAGAAGCAATCCTATGTGGCACTGAGTACAACTGAAGCAGAGTATGTCACAACTTGTTCAGCTAGTTGTGAGGTAGTATGGCTGCAGAAGCTACTGTCTGATATATTTGATCTCCAGTTGGATTCTACTTGTATACATTGTGACAACCAGAGTTGCATGAAGTTGTTAGAGAATACAGTGTTCCATAACAAGTCGAAGCATATCGAGATCAAGTATCACTATATCAGGGATATGGTGCAGAGAGGAGCAGTGAAGCTCTAGTATGTTGCGACGGAGGAACAGATAGCTGATGTATTGATGAAGCCATTGGCTAGGATAAAGTTCGAGTACTTCATAGAGAGACTTGGTTTTCTCCAGATCGAGGTTTCCTCCAAGAGAAAGTGATGAGACCCATAGCCATTTCGACATGGTGAGAGGATTGGTTCCTTCCATGGTCAGATGTAAGGGCTGAGCCATTCTGTCATGGTGAGAGGATTGGTTCCTTCCATGTCAGATATGAGTGCTGAGATCCATAGCCATTCTGACGAGTAGGTCAGATATAAGGGCTGAGCCATTCTGTCATGATGATAGGGTTTCTCCCTTCCATGTCATATATGAGTGCTAGCCATTCTATTGAGTAGGACAGATGTAAGGGAAATTTCCATTCTAGGAATGGATGCACCTAGTCAGTTACCAGGATCACTCAGTGTAGGAATGAGTAGCCATTCTGATGTGATAGAGGGATGTGTTCCCACTTGATCAGATGTAAGGGATGAACCATTATATTCATGGCTAAAGGATTTAGTTCCTTCCATGTCAGATGTGAGTGTTGGCCATTCCGACGAGCAGGTCGGATCTAAGGGAAACTACCATTCTCTAGGAGAATGGAGGCGCCTGGTCAGTTACCAAGTAGCTCAGTCAAGGACTGGGGGCCATTCTGATATGACTGCTGGGATGTGTTCTCATAGGATTAGATGTGAGTGGAAGCCCTTCCATCACTGTGAGTAGGATGTCTTCCAACCTCGATGGATGTAAGTGTAGAGCCTTTCTGGAGCGACTGAGGGATGTGTTCCCACGTGCTCAGATATAAGTGCTGAAATCTCTCATCATTGTGAGTAGGATGTGTTTCGACCTGGATGGGAGTCTTTCATCATTGTGAGTAGGATGTGTTCCAACCTGGATGAAAGTGGGAAAATCTTCCATCACTGTGAGTAGGATGTGTTCCGACCTGGATGGGAGTCTTCCATCAGTGTGGTAGGATGTGTTCCCCTAGATGGTTGTGCCTTTCTGACGAGTAGGTTAGATGTAAGTGCTGAGCCTTTTCACAGATGTTAGTGATGTGATGTCCTATAATGCTGGTGAATGTGAGTGCTGGGCCTTTCTGATGTGATTATAGGATTGGTTCTTATATGATCAGATGTGAGTGATGGGCATGCCCTTTTGATGAGTAGGTCAGATGTAAGTGTTGGGTGAAGACCTACATGATGGGTAGTCCTACAACCAGCATGAAAAAGGTATGGCTCTGTAGAACTTCCTGTGACGAGAAGAATCATGAGATAGCAGCAGTGATGATCCAGATCAAGTGATGATCCAGATCCTGTCTAGTGATGATGATCCAGATCGAGTGATGATCTAGATCCAGTCCAGTGATGATGATCCAAATTGAGAGATGATCCAGATCCGATGATGACTTGAAGATGAAGATGACTTGAAGACGAGATGATCTAGCTGATACAGAGAAGAAGACCAGTGCTGAAAATTATGTCGAAAGAATACCTTCCTAGTTAAGATGGAGTGTTGATGTATATGTAACTTTAGAATGTATTCTTCTATGTATTGTAACCCGATGTTTATTCCGGGATGTTTCTATTATGTATTTGAGTCATGTTGTCATGCCCCAATGTTTCGATTGGGAGGATTAATAATGTAAAAAATTCATGTCAAGTCATTGTTGAAGTCCCCACAGTTTCGGGGCACTTGAGTTATTATACACTAATTAAGGTGTAGGCTCGAGTAAGTAAATGTTAAGTTGGGATGACATGATTGAGTGCACTTCAAGTGAACGGAAGAATATAAATAGAGAGTGAGACTCTCTATTTAACACACACATCATTCACTCTCACTCAAGTGTGGCGCATTAGTGAGGAAGGAAATACTGGGGCTAGACAGAAGAAGAAGACTACTGCTTTGAGGCTTTTACTGTTTTGTGCTGATTCTATCTCTGAGGAAGTTGCGAGGTTTTCTCCTTTATGGTTTCCCTGAGAAAAAAATATTTGTGTCTCTTGTCTCTTTTGATGTGCTTGTGTTTGATTGCTGTACTTGTTATTCTATCAGTAAATATCCTAATATAATGCTAGCTTAATGTTGAAAAACTAACAAATATGTACCACACTGCATAACCACTGCCACTACTAAACACTACTCATCATATAATCACTACTCATCAACTGATCTATGCCCACTGTATCACACTGCTCATCAACCCATACAAACAACCTGTCCAATCAAGTTGTACCAATCAATCTATTTCTCACATCATCTGACTCAGACTATTTGAGTCTAACCAACTGCACAACAAAATTAGTCCACCTGAGTCAAACAAACTACTCATACAACTAAACCAGTATGAGTTAGATCAACTGCACATAACATAACCTATGCTAATATTTCTCAATTGAACTTGTGCCAAATCAATTATGTAACTCCTCAAATACCTAACCACAACTTCCTTAACCCACCAAGGACACTTTTGTAGGGTACTGGGCATAAGTTGTGGTATCGGGGAACCATAGAAACAACTAGGGAATGGTAAAATATATTTGGGGTACTTAAACACTCTATAGGGTGTTAAGGGATTTTTCCATTGTCCCAAGGGCTCCAAGGGCTTAAAATTTGGGCTTGGACAAGATCAAAAGGTCTCCTTAGACACTAACACTTACTTAACCCCCAAGGGATCCTCAAGGGGCACCAAGACATGCTAGAATCAATGACTATACACTGTTGGAATAAATGAAACCTTAATCAAACACACAATAATTTGAGACCGTTTGAGGTGGATTGGAAACTCATTGGTCCACCTAGGGGGGTTTTGAGGTCCAATCTAACCCTACCACACGTATGCATCCAAATTGCCTCCTAAGGATAATTATTCTCTCCTATTGTATTATAAACATGTTCCATACATATTTAGATGTTGGAAAGTCATAATAAAATATGTTCTTGACACCATTTTTATGTGTTAATTTCACTATTTTGTGCATAATTTGTGAATGATATTCAATTTTGAGGATTTCCTTAGCTCCTAGATCTTGCTGTGAATCATATTTTCACAAATTGTTCACAACCAGTTAACTGAAGAGGGTAGATTAAAAAAGATGCCTATATTCCCTTGAATCATGGAAACTAGTGCTAGAGACATTAGATGTGATCTAACTAATGGGGATAGGAGAACAACTGAACATAACTAAATACCTAATAGACTCAACTGCTAGACACTGCTGATGACACTCCAAGTGGGTTCCTAAATTATGGGGATTGATCCTTGGAGAACCAAAATTTAGGTAGACAAAAGTAGTAAGTGGTATATATCTAGTAGATGTGTCCCCCATGCACCGGTGAACTGATGAAGACCTCTTAAGCTAGGGAAATAAAAAAATATAATTATTTGGTCAAAGAGAGGATTAATAATAATGAGGAAAAAGGAAAAACCACATGGGAAAATCCTTCCTAAAAAATGGACATGGCACAGAATTTAAATGAATATATGCAGTCTGTCTTGTTCTTCACTTGAATAATATGAATTTACTACTTCTTGGTAAAAAACTTGGTAGAGTTGTTGTAGATACCTTGATCATGTATCAATTTTCTAATGTTGTGTAGATGAAAAACATGAGGAGAAACCCATTGAAGCTCATCTTATGGTAATGAAGGGGAATATTCTTGACGTGACAAAATAAAATGCTAGATCTTAGCATAAAATTGGAGATGGAAAAGAGATCCATGCAATCATCTCGTAACCAAAGAACATCAATGAAATCAACATGCTCAATTTATAGTGTAGTTGCATAATGGTGAAGCTGATCATGAAACTTATTTCCAAACTGATGTGAAACCTTTATAATTATGTAATAGAGTTTATGAGTCTATGAAATAACAAAAAATAATTCATATGGAGCAGCAAACAACTAAGGAATAGTGTCTCTAAAATTCGGTTGAGTCACAGTAGGAAAACTAGTTGCAACTAGTCTACATTGAGAATTGGGAAAATATGGAAAGTATAAGGATCAAAAAATTGACCTAATAAATGTTATATCAGATCCAAATTTATTTAACAACAACCCACATAGATCCAATTATATGTAAGACAACCCAATGGCAGAAAACAAAGACATGATAACAACTTTCACTAGTGATACAATATAGGAAACCATGAAATTTTCTAGTTTGCCAAATAAATAATTTGGGAGTTGTAGGGTTTTCTGAGTGTCAAATGGATGGGATAGGGGTGTCATAACAGGAATATAAGCCTGAAATTAATATTCTAAATCATATAAATGAGAATTTGAATGGATTTTGAAATAGTTTTATGAAGGAAAGTCAGAAACTAGTGATTAAAAAACTAGTATTGAGAGAAGATGGCGCTAGGATACTAATAGGTATCTTTTCCAAGTGAGGAAAAGAGATTTATGATTCTGATATATCAGAATGAGTTTAAAAATCATATACATCAGGAAAATACTTTATTCTAGCAACCAAATCATGACAATAATTACCTTTGAATTTCATAGTGTGACATTGCCCTTAGGGATCAACAAAAGTTTCCCTTCCTTCTTTTCTTGCAAAATATCGAACATAAATGATGTTTATCTTGAGAAATTGAGACATGATGTCCATATTATATTTAAAACAATATTTTTAATTGTGATAATGTTTTTTGAAATAGGTACACTTTGATCTTCCTTTCTTGTTTCCCTTCTTCTTGGAATTTGATCTTTCATCATTAGAGTATGACTTTGGCTTCTTCTCCTTCACGTTTATCTTCCCTTTGGACTTGGAATTCTTGATTTCAAGAGATGATAGCACATGATCCTTTGAGGTTTTGAGAGTCCCCATTTGAGTCAACTTGAGCTTCTTTTTAGTGAGACAATCTATGAATGCATCGAGGGACGACATTCTCCAATGTTGACTTGCAAGATTAGTAGCATGGAATGTTGACACAAAAACTGAGTATTCCGGACACAGATTGAATATGATTGAGAGGATTAATTTCTCTTAGTTCTTCTCAATCCGACAATGTTTGAGAAAAATCACTAGTGACTTAAACTTGGTGATGAATTCCTCAATGGTTTCGAATTTACTTGGTCTCAATGAGATGATCTCATTCTCCAATTGATGTCCTCTAAGTTCATCTTGCTTTTCGAAGAGGGATTCAATTTTGATCCACACTTCATTAGGGCTTGTTAATCCATTAAGATGGAAAATAATTTAGAGAGAGAGAGAGAGAGAGAGAGAGAAGTGTAAAATCCCAATATTGGAAAACTTTCTAGTATTACAAATGTTTGCATATGCATTTAAAGAAATACTAGGATATTGATTTCTCTATTGATTTGATGTTGGATCTTCCCCAGTTTACAAAGTTCCATGGAGAATGAGTAGAGGTGAGTTAAAGTAGTTATAGATGATGTTGGAATAAATGTTAAAGAAAGGGTATATACACCCACGCTCGTCCCTTTGGGGAGGACCTATACTATTTTTAAAGAAAAAGGATAGGAATATAAGGCTGTGTATTAATTTTATGTAGTTGAACAAGGTTACTATGAGTAATAAGCATCCTCTTCCTATAATTGATGACATGTTTGATTTGTTGAGAGGAGAATATTTTCTCAAAAATAGATTTTAGATGTGGTTATCATCCAATGAGAATAAAAGATAAAGAAAATAACAATATAGCCTTTAGGACTAGATATGGTCATTATGATTTTGTGGTGGTTCCATTTGGGTTCAAAAGTGCACCAGCTACATTTATGTGCTTAATGAATGTGATGATAAAGAAGTATTTAGATAATTTTTTCATTGTATTTATGGATGTATTTATTATTTGTTCAAAGTAAAAAGAGGATCTTAAGGAACACATGATATTAGTACTCCAAGTGTCAATAAAACATCAAATTTATGCCAATATGAGTAAATGTTCTTTATATCATAGGAAAATTCATTACTTGGGACATATTATCTTTGAAGAATGGATAACAATGGAATCAAAGAATATAGAAGCTATTATGGGATGGGCTACACCTAAGAATGTACCGGAAGTAAGGTCATTCATAGGATTATCCTGATATTATAGAAGGTTTATAGAATGATTCTCCAAAGTGGCGCGTCCAATTATATCATTGCAGAAAAAAGGAATCAAGTTCTAGTAGAAAACACATTGTGAAAAGAGTTTCCAATAGTTAAAGAGATTGCTTGTTGGTATAGCAATTCTCAAGTTTGTTGATCCAAATGAAGATTTTGTTGTATGTATATATTCTATCAAAGAAGGAATTCGTGGTGTCCTTATGCAAAATGGATATGTGATTTATTATAAATATAGAAATATTAAAGAGCAGGTGAAAAATTATATCACACATGACTTGAGACTTGGTTCTATTGTGCATTCATTAAATATGTAGAGGCATTATCTCATGGGAAGAAAATGTGAAATGAGAATATATCATAGTGGTTTGAAGGATTTGTTTGAAAATATTTTTTTGAATGAAATACAAACAATATGGATGGAATTTTTGTGTCAGTTTCATTTTGATATCAAACACGTTAAAGGAAAGAAGAACAAGGTTGTTGATGCAATTAGTATAAGAGTTCATTCCATGCATGTTTTATCCATTAGTATGTGCAAATCAGATTTAAAAACCATAATTATTGAGGATATACTATGAAATGAACAATTTCCTTTAGGTAAAAAAGAATTACAACATCAAAATATACAACAATAATATGAGGGTTTTAGGTTGGAAGAAGATGGAATTATTACATACAAAAGTAGAGTTTATGTTCCTAATTCAATGGAATTACAAAAATTGGTAATGAATGAGATGCATAATGTTCGATATGCATGGAATCATAGATACCAAAAATCAATTGCAGCAATAAGAAGTCAATAATTTTGGATAATAATGAAAAATATATTGCCACATATTTAGAAAGGTGCTTTGAATGTCAAATAGTAAAGGTTGAGCATATACATATAGATGGATTAATGCTTCAACCATTTCTAGTACTCAAGTGTAAATGGGATGTGGTAATCATTGAATTCATCACTAATTTTCCCAAGATTGGAAAGAAACATGATTCCATCATTGTTGCGGTGGATAAGTTAACAAAATATACTCACTTTATACCAATAAAGTCAACTCATAAGGAAGCTAGTATATCATATATTTATATGAAAGATATTACAATGTTACATTGGATACCTAAGGCAATAGTCTCAGATAGAGGTCCAAAGTTTACTTCAGAATTTTGAAAGGGCCTATTCAAGGGATTTGGATCAAAGATGAATTTAAGCACAAAATATCATCCACAAACAAATGAAATAACTGAGAGAATCAATCAATTTTTTCAATATATGCTAAGAATTTATATGATAGATCAACCATCAAAATGGCAAGATTACCTGTGTTTTGTACAGTTTTCATATAATAATGGATATCATGCTTCTCTAAATATAAATACATTTGAATCATTATATGGTATAGAGTGAAATACTCTGATTAGTTGGGACTATCCAATTGACAGAGTAGTGATTGGGCCAGATTTACTTAAAGAGATGGGAGATAAAATGAATAAGATAAAACAATACTTGAAAGTAACAATGCACATACATAAAAGCTATGTAGATAGAGGAAGAATATAAAAATAATTTAAAGTGTGGAATCATGTTTACCTGAAAGTCATGCCAAATAAGAGTTCCCTGAAATTGGGAATTTATCCAAAGCTTCCAGCTCGATTTTGCATGCCATTTGAAATTTGGATAGGATAGACCCTATAAATTATGAATTATATTTTTTTCTTGTGTTCACGTGGATAATGTATTTTGTTGGGAATGAGGAAAGGAAAGCATAATTCATTCAAAATTCTATCTAAGTACGGAGAAGAACAAAAGAAGAAGAGAAAGGAGTTGCGATGGAGGCAACACCAGAATAAGGATGAAGAGTGTCAGAAGGGAGAAGCGCCAAAAGAAGGATTAATATCAAGAGAATAAGGAAGAGTAACAGCATAAGGAAGAGCTGCAGTAAAAGGAAGATGCACAGAAAAAGAAGTAGTGTGATAGAAGTAAGTGATGCAACAAGGAGAGATGCGATGAAATATCAGTACCAAAAGGTGTGCAAACAACATAATGGTTGGAAAATGAAAGTAAGGAAAAACAAATAGAAACATAATATCCATAAATATCATGGGTATGTGTTCATCTAGAGCCAACAAAAGACACACATATGAAGATACTATTGTAAGTTATGCCGTTAGCACCTATTATTAGGTGACACTAGAATGGGAGAGTGTAAGGTATTTCCACTACCCAATAGCAAGGGAAATTTCCACTGATGACTGCAATCCCCAAGGTACTATCATAAAGTATAAATCTCATTCCCAGAGCAAGAGGTGTTTCATTCGATAGGAAGAGATCCATTGGAAGGAATTAATTAAGGCATGCTTCATCATCCAACACGAGGTAAGCCAAAGAATATTTGGATATGGAAATGGTACTAAATTTCACGACAAGGACTGCCAAAGACATGACGTAATGAACTAATACCAGGGAATGACTGACACAAAAGGTCAAGGAAAATGTTAGCCGAAAATATGCACCTCCTGCAGATAGGATTTGGTTCTCTAGTCTGAATGGTTCAGATCTAGATCAAAACACAAACACCAAATGTTAAACTTCCCTTAGATCTGGTTAATCACTTGAATGAAATTCCATGATAATTCCCTCAAAGTTTGTCATTGCTATCCTCATAGAAGAACCAGTAAAATAAGGAAAAAAACAAGAGAAACATGATATCATACAATATAATCAACTAGATCTATTCTCGTGAGAAAGGAATCAAGCAATATAAACATATGAAACAATAAATATGGGAAAGAAAATACATTTTTTATTAGAAATGACTGGAGAGACTACAACCTTCATGCCTTGGTGTTGATATTTCCTTCCAATGGCTCCTTGCCTCTAACTTCACCTAGCCTCCAAAGACTCAAGAATGATTTTGGCAGAGTTTGGGTATGCAACACAATTCTTCCTTTTTTTCCCATGGGGGGTGAACCAGTATTTAAAGGCATGGGAGGATAGGTATGGTTCAGTATCTCATGGGTGAGGTGGAGATAAGATCCTAAAAGGGAGGATCTTGAGCTCCAACTGGTCCTAAACCATAGGGATGAGGCTCCACAGAGGTCAGCTTCGAGAAACCTCTTGAAGCTTCTCTTTTTTCCTTCAAAACTCGAGCACCGCTCCTCCAATGAAGAAAACATGCAGTGATAAGGGGGTAAATATTCTTGCAGTAAGGATAGAAGTAGTGGAACCTCTCTTTTCTCATGTATCAAGAGTGGCACTGACATGGGTAATGCTTTTTTTCAATGGAAGAGAAGCGTTACCAGCTTAGCACAGGGAAAAATTGCAAGGGGATAATTTGAATTTTTCATTTCTCTAGGGAAAAATTTGAGGGATTGGAGCATTCAAGGGAATACCTATCTCATAACATGAGGGTGACGATATTTTAGTATAATTGAATGCCCCCCAAATTATAATGGAAATATACTTTGAAAGAACGTATAGTCCTAAGGCAAAGGTCCAATGGTCAGAACTTCTCAATCATTACAACTTTATGCAACATCTTTTACATTTGTCCCAAATGACTCACAACATGGCTTCCGACCAATACGATGTAGATCCATATGAGATACAAAAAATTCATGGCTACTAAAATACAGCGTAGATCCATGTGAAGAAGACTGAAATTTGGACATAGCTACCAAACATACAATGTAGATCTATGTCATACAGATGCAAATCTGAGCACAACCATGAACATACAAATGTGGATCCATGCTAGGGCTCATACAAATACTCCATTGCAACCTGGGAAAGCAAATGAGTGCTTAATATATACCCAGGGTTGTTGTCTCATTTTCCATAAAGTACAATTCTATCCATGTGATTACAATGTTCTGACGTTGAACATGGTAGAAACCACTTGATTACCGATCAATGATGAGAATCGTTAATAAGTGCAAGGGAGATTACCATTGATGTCAATGATTCCCAAGGTACCATAGTATAAACTACTGAATGTGAATAGATGATTTGATGTCGAACACTCGGTTGAATCTTTTGATCAAAGGTCAATGATGTGAACCTATGTTGAAAGTGAGAGAATATGTCATGGAGGCATACAGATCTCAAGGTACTAAAATTATTTCTAATACTAATCCCTGGATGATGAGCTCATTTCGATAGAAATAGTCTCCTCAAAGGAGGGCCATGATGAATCCCACATCGATGACACAAAACTAGGAACAAAGTTCTGGAATTTTGAGTATGATGTAACCATAGGACTGACTCAAACGTAACTGACACAAAAATTTGTTTTGTCTACAGGTGTAAAATCTTAGCATGACTTCCCTTTGAACATCGAGCGGCACAATCAAATACTTGGCAGCATTGAATTGATGAGGAGGAATGCAATACGAAAACAGACAATACATTCTTTGAAAGACTCAATAGGGCAGCATGACTCCTAAAAGTGGATCGACTCATAGACAAGCTGATTTTACCCAATTGACTAAATGAAATGCAAAAAAGTGCCATGTCAAAGGTGACTAATAACTACCATTAATTTCAAATGAAATGTATTTCCTTTCCCTTAATTTCCCCATCATGATTGATGAGTGCCTCTTTTCATTTTTATGAGTTCAAAGAATGTAACAAACACTCATTGTATCTTATCCAAAGACAAGTCCGTTCTCATATGTTTTATGAACCTGAGAAAGGAGGGGTTCATTCCCAAAAAAGGGTCTTTCAATGTTTAATTTGATTAGTCCAATGAAATAAAACTCAATGTAGTTCATGTTTAGAGAGTCTGAATAAACTAAAGACGAATCCAAAGGGTCCTTTTTCGTATGATTTAGTGCCTAGGGCCCGAAAAAGTATAAAATAATACCCTAGAGAACTCTTCCAGTCATGTTTGACTGGAGTGTATCTTTTTCGTATGTAGTGCCCCCCTAGTCCGAAAAAGGGGTAAACAATCACCAAGACAAGGACTCTTCGGGTGCTTTTATGAGCATGAATAAGACAAGTTCACTCAGCAATCTTTTCACATTTTAAGAGTCTAAAAAGAGCTTAAAGTGGACTCTATTAGCGTTTTTCATGTTTGAATCCATAGAATGAAAAAGTAATAAACTAAGTGCAAACCACTTTTCATGTTTTAACCAGAGCGTGAAAAATGAAAAGTAATCTCACCACCATCTTACTATTTTTAACGAGCTCGAAGATCAGTTGAAAGAATCCTCAGGGTATCTGATTCATTTTTTAATGAGCTTGTAATAGAGAATGAACTATGCTCAAAATGATCTATTTCTTTTTTACACAAGATTGAAATAGAAAATAACTATGCTTGAAACATGGTTTCATTTTTATGCAAGCTTGAAACCAAAAGGTAAAATATTCTTAAGGATATCCATTTCATTTTTTAATGAGCTTGACACGGAGAAGAGGAACTATGCTCTTAGACATCTGATTCATTTTTTAATGTGATTGAAATAGAGAAAAGGAACTATGCTCATAGACATGTGATTCATTTTTTAATGATCTTGTAATGGATAATGAACTATGCTCAAAATGAACTATTTCTACCCAACATGATATCCATAGATTGGTAGGTTTCACTCTTATACATAAAATCTAGCAGTTTAAATCCAGTATGATGTCCATAGACTAGAGCCATGCCCCCCAATTTACCTGTGATGGGAAGAAGCTAACTAGAAGAAGGGGAAGGACTCACAAGAACATGAGGCACATTCAGGGCATTCTGATTACTAGGAGTGATGCAATGGTCAGGTTAAACAAAGGAAAGATGATTAATGGTCACAATCTTCCCATAATGTAGAAAATGCATAAATCTAAAGAGTGTGGACACTGCAACCTTCATGGCATAAACATAATCACGTCCAAGGAGAATATTGAAATCTAAAGGACCTTAGACCACCATAACATCAATACAGACAGTTTTCCTTCCTAAAGTAATAGGAAAATGAGGAAGGATCCCTAAAGGTGTAGTATTTCTTTGATTAAAATCTAGTATCTAATCAATGGCTGGCACAAGATGATGAGAACCTAAATATTTCCAAGCAGTTGAGGATAGAATACTAATAGAAGTGTTAGATTTTTATCATTTAAGCTAGCATTATCTTAGGATCTTTAACTGAGATAATAACAAGCACATCAATCAAACATAAGAGACAATGAACACAGATTTTTTCCTCAGGGAAACCATAAAGGAGAAAACCCTGCAACTTCCTCAAATATAGAATCAGCACCAAAAGTAAAACCCCAAAAATAGTAAGATGATCTCTCTCTCTTGTCCCATCAACTTCTTCTCTCTCAGTTATGCAATAAAACTGAGTGTGAGTGAATGTGTGAAAAATAGAGAGGCTCACTCTCTATTTATACTAATTCCCGACTTGACAATAACTCACTAGGAATGACTTCTCTAGGAGAGTCTAATAACCCTAAGGCCCCACAACTGTGGGGTCTTTAACCCTTGATCAATAGGAGGGTTACCCACAATGACTTTACATGACTTGTTTACATTATAGTATCTCCCGATAGGAACATCGGCGCATGACATGACTCAACCACTTCCCGGAATAAACATCGGGGTACAATACATGTTAGATTTTTATCATTCAATCTAGCATTATATTAGGATATTTAACTAAGAGAATACCAAGCACAGCAATAAAAAAAAGAGACAATGAACGCAATGTTTTTCCTCGGGGAAACCATAAATGGAGAAAACCCCACAACTTCCTCAGAGATAGAATCAATACCAAAAGTAAAACCCAAAAATAGTAAGATGATCTCCCGAAAGAAGTAGCCTCTTTCTTTCTAGCCCCAACAACTTCTTCTCTCTTAGTTATGCTCTACAACTAAGTGTGAGTGAGTGTGTGATAAATAGAGAGGCTCACTCTCTATTTATTCTAATTCTTGACTTGACAATAACTTACTAGGGCCAACTTCTCCAGGAGAGTCTAATAACCCTAGGGCCCCACAATTACGGGGTCTTTAACCCTTGAACAATAGGAGGGTTACCCACAATGACTTGTTTACATTACTGAATCTCTCGATAGGAATATCGGGGCATGACATGACTCAAATACATTATAGATACTTCCCGGAATAAACATCGGGCTACAAGACATAACATATACAGGTGAATACATTCTGAAGTTACAAATACATCAACACTCTTAACTAGGAAGGTATTCTCTCGACACAATTTATTAGCACGGGTATTATTCTCTGTATCATCTGTATCATCAATGAGTTCTCATCATATTCATCTTCAAGTCAACTTCATCTTCAAGTCATATTCATCTTCAAGTTATCTTCATCTTCAAGTCATCTTCATCTTGATCTGTATCATCATTGCTGGATCATCATCACTGGATCTAGATCATCATCACTGGATATGGATCATCACTCAATTTGGATCACTCGATCTGGATCATCACTGGGTCATCATCACGGGTGCTATCTCTTAATTCTTCTCTTCATAAGAATTTCTATAGAGCCAGCCCTATTTCATGTTGGATGTACATCTACAGAGCCAATACTTTTTCATACTGGATGTATCATCACAGAGCTAGTCCTTTTTCATACTAGATGTAGCATCTACACAGAGCCAGTCCTTTTTCATACTGGATGTGTCATCATAGATCTAGTTCTTTTTATACTAGATGTGGGATCTACATAGAGCCAGTCCTTTTTCATACTGGATGTGTCATCACAGAGCTAGTCCTTTTTCATACTAGATGTGGGATCTACACAGAGCAAGTCCTTTTTCATACTAGATGTGTCATCACAAAGCTAGTCCTTTTTCATACTAGATGTGTCTTCATAGGGCCAACCCTTTTTCATGCTGGATGTGGGATTTACATAGAGCTAGTCCATTTTCATACGAGATGTGTCTTCACAGAGCCAACCCTTTTTCATGCAGGATGTGGGATCTACACAGAGCTAGTCCTTTTTCATACTATATGTGTCTTCACAGAGCCATCCCCTTTTCATGCTGGATGTGGGATCATCACATACATTTGACAATGGAAGGAACCAATCCTCTCACCATGTCAGAAGGGAACGACACTTACATCTGACCATGGAAGGAACCAATCCTCTCACCATGTCAGAAGGGCACATCATGGACTCATCAGTTCCTCTTGGAAGGAACCTCGATCTGGACAAAACCAATATTCTCCCTGAAGTATTTAAACTTCACCCTAGCCAATGGCTTAGTCAACACATAAGCTATATGTTTGTCTATCACAACATATACAAGTAGCATCTAACTGGAGATCAAATAGATCAGACAGTAGCTTCCTCATCCATACTGCCTCACAACTAGCTAAACAAGATATGACATACTCTACTTTAGTTGTACTCAGTGCCACATAGGATTGCTTCTTTCTAAACCAAGAGATCACACTTGATCCCATACTAAAGCAACACCTTGAAGTGCTCTCCCTATCGATGGCACTGCCTTCCCAATGTGAATCAGCATAACCCTCCAGGTTGATCTTCTGATCAGCCTTATACTTGAGCCCACAATCAACTGTACCCTTTAGGTACCTCAGAATATGCTTTGCAGCAATCAAGTGAACATGTCTCGGATCTGTCAAGAAGTGGCTCAAGGTGTTCACAGGAAAGCAAATATGTAGTCTCATATTCGTCAGGTACATCAAGGACCTAATCATCTGACAATACATCGTGGAATCAACCGACTGAGATGAAGCATCACTCAATAGCTTCAGGTTCGATGCCATAGGTGTGATTATGGCCTAGCAATCCGTTATCCCAAATCTCTTTAGGATCTCTACTACATACTTTCCTTGTTCGAGGAAGATTCCATCTGCATTCTATTATACCAAAATCCTATCATCATCATGTGATAAGAAATTTGACATACCTACTTGCCCTGAAATCCCAGCTTCTGGAGTGAAGACTAAACGGTTTCTTATCACTCTATCATACAAATTCCCAGCACTGCTCATCGTCCCTTATCTAGGAGCAGTACCCATGTTCACACCGCTTTTCATCGGTTGTCCACAGGCGGTGCCACCGCTTGTCACTCTTGGTCCATAGGCGGTTATTACCAGAACCGCTCTGTCAAAGAAGGAGAAGCGCAGTACCCTAGGTAAAAGGGTAAACAGAGAAGCTTCTTGAGGCTTCTAGATGATAAGCCTCGAGATATCTCTTATCCCTACTACTATGGGTTGGTTGAGCTCGAGATCCCTCATCCTAGGATCTTAGAGGCCACCTCACCCACTAATTTCTCAACCATCTCTATCCATTAAATCCCTATATATGAGCTCATAGACATGGTTGAGGGGAGAACATGTTAGAATAATCAACCCATAGTTTACCCATTTAGACATTAATTTAATTATTTCTGTCTTATTAGCCTAGTTCATGTGTCCCACCTTGTGCAAGTTGTCTATTACCTATCCATAGTGGTCAAACTTTCCTTATTTGACTCATGTAGCACATGGGAAATCCCAAGGAATCAAATCTGCTTTATTCCTGGCCTCCTAGGCACCCTTCTGCTTTTTCTGCTTTATTCCCTGCTTTTTTAGTGTTTTAAGGAAAATAGAAAAGCTAGACTAGGTGAGGTGAACTAGTTTTTTGTCCTCTTCATCCTCCACTCTTTTCTCCATGAAAAAGAATGCATGAGCTACCATTCCACCACTCTTTAGCTTGCATAAGCCATTTTGCTAATTCGTGAGCTCCATGACAGATTTGGGATCAGCTTTTTACACCTATGGGGGATTTGCTTATTTTTAGTAATCCTGCTTTATGCTAGATTCGAATTGCTCCTCATGCATTCGAATCCTTGATGTATGTTATTTATTCAGCAACCTATTATGTTACAGGGTTGGCTATTTTACACTGATTTAATACAGTTTAGTGTTCAGCTCCAATTTTTCAGTCTCTTTGTGAGTGATTTTGCATGATCAATTGTTAATTGTTGTGAGTAAAATTAATCTATCACCTGGTGCAATTTCCACATGGTATCAGAGCCATTGTAGATTGTTTCTCTCCTTCAAAAATTGTTTTGCAGGTTCGACATCAATGACTGGGAGCCTTCTACTGACAGCCGGGACAAATTTTCTAAGCTATGGATCAATCACAGAAAACTATCTTGACTCCCTTCAATTTCTTTGAATGGAAAGCAGAGATGGAGATACTGTTGAGAGGGAAAGGCCTCTACAGGGTGACTATGGAAACAGAAGTAGAGCCTAATGCAGCTGCAGAGAAGATAAAATGGCACAACAGGAGGGATGAGGCTTATGGCCTCCTGTGTCTGAGTATTTCCAGAGACCTCCTTTTCATCTTGATGGATTGACATCACCGAGTGAAGTATGGGAGAAGCTTGCTGATCTTTTTGGAAAGACAGATGAGATGAGGGGACATCAAATAAAAAATGAGCTGATTTCTTTGAGTCCAAATAGCTTTGAATCCCTGCAGCTATATTTCTCCAAGTTCAAAGCACTAGTTTTGCAGCTGAAACAGTGTGGGATCGAAAAGAAAGATGATCAGCTCATACTGGCCATCCTCTCAAAGCTAGGCCCTAACTATTCAGTGTTTGTTTCAACCTTTTATGCCACAAAACTGACAGCTTGAACCTAGAAGATGCCTAGCCTTGCATATTTCATGGAATCTCTCACACAAGAACAGGACAAGCTCGTGATGATGGGCACCATCAAACCATCCAAAGATCAATCTTTGATTGCTGGATATTTGAAGGTGGATTCAAAAGGAAAAAAGAAAGCTAAAAATCCACCTGAGAAAAATAGAGACAAGAAACAGTCTGCGGAGGATCCACAAGGTCCCAAGACGAACTACCAGAAGAAGAAAAACAAAGGTGAAATGAGCAAGTGCGCATACTACAATAAGGGCAATCACACTGAAAGCTCTTGTATGAAGAAGCAAATAGATATGCTGACCCAAATCCTGGAGAAGAATGGAATCTCCCTTCCAAAAATCTCAAAGAAGAGAGAAGGAGGATCAAGTTCAGATGATAGAGAGAGAGTTCATGCTCTAGTTGCTGGCACATCAAGCTCACCCACTTTTATCATTGATTCTGGAGCTTCAAGACACATGGTTTCGACTAAGGAGGCATTCTCCTCACTAGACAAGTCGAAAGGACCATCTATAGTACTGGGAGATGACTCTTTCATTGAAAGTTTGGGTAAAGGAAGAATAGATCTTGATCATGGTCAGTTCAGCAATGTGTTGTATGTACCTGGTCTTGCCTCCAACCTCCTATCAGTGTACCAGATGACCCACACTGGGTCTCCTAAGAAATTCATATTCTCACCTGATGAAGTTGAGATCACAGAGATCTCAACTGGTAGATTCATTGCAAAAGGAGTTGCGAATCATGCTCAAAAGGTATACATGTTCTCACACTTCCTACCTTACTTAAACCCCTCTGCTCTTCTGATTCATGCTAATGAAGCAAGCAAGATTTGGCATGAAAGATTTGGCCACCTAAACTACAAATATCTTTTTGATCTTAGTGAAAAAGAGATGGTCATAGGGTTTCCGAAGATAAAATTTTCCAAAGGAGTCTGCCAAGGTTGTATCCTAGGAAAACACCCAGAGCACAAATTTGAGAGAGCTAGTCATGAGAGAACCTCTGCACCCCTTGAGCTGATCCACAGTGATGTTGCTGGCCCATTCCCTCATATTTCCATGATTCAGGCCAAATATGCATTGACTTTCATTGATGACTTTTCCAGGTATTACTGGGTTCACTTCCTGAAACACAAGTCTGAAGTTTATGGCCTATTCAAAGTCTTTAAGGCTTTGGTTGAAAACCAGTCTGGAAGGAAACTCAAGGCCCTCAGATATGGAAATGGTGGTGAGTATGTCAAGTCTTATTTTATTAATTATTGTGCAGATGCAGGTATTCAGATGTAGAATTCTATCCCTTACACACCACAACAAAATGGTGTTGCTGAGAGGAAGAACAGATAACTGAAGGAGATGGCAACATGCATGATGGAGGCCAAAACTTTTCCACCAAAGTACTGGGCCGAAGATATCAAATATGCAGCCTATATCCAGAATAGGGTGCCTCACAAATAGCTTGATGGCATGACTCCCTTCGAAGCATGGAGTGGGCACAAGCCAGATGTGACCCATTTCAGGATTTTTGGCTCAAAGGCTTGGGCTAGAATTCCAACAGAGAAGAGGAAGGCTTTGCAGCCCCAAATCCAAGAGTGTATTTTTGTTGGATACTATGAAGATTCAAAAGGGTACAAACTAATAAATTTAAGCACAAATAAATCCTTCATCGAAATGTGTGTTCAATTTGAAGAAGAACCCCTTGCAGCAGTGGAAGTTGGTGAAGCCTCTTCACCACCTGAACCTCAGGAAGTAAGTAAAGAGTTTGTTGAACATGCTGATTGTAATTTGTCTGATGGAGATGATTTTATTGCAGACCCTAACAGCCCTACAAGGCCAAAATGGGCAGCCAATACACTACATGCAACAGGTGAGCTAGCTGGGGATCCCAATGACCCAAGGAGGACTAGATCTAAGTTTGAGAGTGGTCTGTGCATGAAGGATCCTATGTTTTCTGAAAAATGCTATTTTATGGTGG
Source organism: Pseudotsuga menziesii (assembly GCA_001517045.1). NCBI lineage: Eukaryota > Viridiplantae > Streptophyta > Pinopsida > Pinales > Pinaceae > Pseudotsuga > Pseudotsuga menziesii. Next base: position 104,923 of record LPNX010723248.1, read on the forward strand.
AGTATGATCCTCAAACATATGAAGAAGCAGCAGGAGATCCAATATGGAAAACAGCCATGAAGGAGGAGTTCAGCTCACACCAGAAGAGCAACACATGGGAGCTAGTGGATCTTCCCCCAGGGAGAAAACTAGTACAGTGTAAGTGGGTCTATAAGACCAAATTTGCTGCTGATGGTTCACCACTGAAGTAGAAGGCTAGATTGGAAGCCAAGGGATACTCACATGTTCATGGCATATATTACAATGAGACCTTTGCCCCAGTGGCAAAGATGGATTCCATCAGGATAGCCTTAGCCATTGCAGCCTCAAGGCAATGGGAGGTACATCACATGGATGTAAAATGTGCCTTCCTGAATGGAGATCTCACTGAGGAGATATATATGCATCAGCCTCAAGGTTTTTCTACTAACCCTTCTCTTGTGTGCAGGTTGAGAAAGTCATTGTATGGGCTAAAGCAAGCCCCCAGGGCTTGGTATGCCAAGATCGATAGCTTCTTGCTATCACTGAATTTTGTTCGGTGCAAATCAGATCCAAATGTCTATTTGAAGTTAGTTAATGGTTCATTAATGATCATTGTGTTTTAAGTTGATGATATCCTCATTACAGGAAGCTCAAAGGCTGAGATTGATTCCTTAAAAGAAGCTATGAACCAAGCCTTCTCCATGACAGATTTGGGACTCTTAAGTCAATTTTTGGGGCTTGAGATTGCTCAAAACAAAGATGGAATCAAGGTGCACCAGGAAAAATATGCCTTGGACTTGCTGAACAAATTCAAAATGAAGGATTGCAAAGCAAGAAAAACTCCTTTCCTTTCAAGAGTGAAGCTGGAAGAAGCTGATTCTTCACCTATGGTAAACAATACACTATATAGGCAATTGATTGGATGTTTGTTGTATCTGACACATACTAGACCTGATATTTGTTATGCATTAAGTGTGGCTTCTAGATACATGGATGAGCCTCAAGATATCCATTGGAAAGAAGCCAAAAGGATCCTTAACTTTGTTCAGGGAACGAGGACACATGGGATCTTCTATAAAGCAAAATCTGATCTTGATTTGATTGGGTTTACTGACAGTGATTGGGCAGGTGATAGCACAGACAGAAAGTCCAATTCAGGATATGTGTTCATGCTTGCAGAAGGGCCAATCATCTGGTCAAGCAAGAAACATAGTGCCATTGCACTCTCATCTACAGAAGCAGAGTACAGAGGAGTTGTTAATGCAGCAACTCAATGTTTATGGTTGCAGGGTTTACTTGGACAGTGTGGCTTCGAACCAGAGTACTCAACTACCATCTACTGTGATAACCAAAGTACCATTCAAATCTGCAAAGATCCAGTTCAGAAGCAGAGAACCAGACACATTGAGATCCATATGCACTACATCAGAGAACTTGTGCATGATGGCACCATTAACATACTCTTGGTGCCATCAAGGAATAAAATATGCTTTATTCTTGGCCTCCTAGGCACCCTTCTGCTTTTTCTGCTTTATTCCCTACTTTTTTAGTGTTCTAAGGCAAATAGAAAAGCTAGACTAGGTGAGGTGAACTAGTTTTTTGTCCTCTTCATTCTCCACTCTTTTCTCCATGAAAAAACATGTATGAGCTTCCATTCCACCACTCTTTAGCTTGCCTAAGCCATTTTTCTAATTCATGAGCTCAATGACAGATTTGGGATCAGCCTTTTACACCTATGGGGGATTTGCTTATTTTTGGTAAGCCTACTTTATGCTAGATTCGAATTGCTCCTCATGCATTCGAATCCCTAATGTATGTTATTTATTCAAAAACCTATTATGTTACAGGGTTGGCTATTGTACACTAATTTAAAATAGTTTAGTGTTCAGCTCCAATTTTTCAGTCTCTTTGTGAGTGATTTTGCATGATCAATTGTTAATTGTTGTGAGTAAAATTAATCTATCACCTGGTTCAATTTCCATAGGACATTGAAGGTATTGTTATGCTGTTGGACTCATTCTTGGCCCAAGATCATTTGGAGAGAGCATAGAGAGCTAGAGTCGGAGCTTTTGGGGATGAAGAGCTGGTTTCATGGAGATGCATGTCAACACTAAGGCTTGGTTGTAAAATTCTTCATAATTCTAATGCAAGTTGATTTTATGTCCCATATATATTGTTTATGTTTGATTTTAGATATATATTGTTGGATTCCTTAGTCACTAGCATAGATTAGTAGATCATATTCTGGTTGCTTTGATCTGTTTCGTGTTGAACTCTTTTGCAGGTACACAGGTGAACTATCAAGGCCTTGTATTCCAGATATCTACAGCGTCTAGGGGGAGTTATCAACCTATGTGATCTATTTGTTATGGATCTGAACCATTCAAACCAGTGGAACACCTTGCTTTCCGCAGGAGGTGAAATATTCCGATCAACAAATCTGGCGACTCCGCTGGGGAGTAGTTGTATTCAGTTGTTCTGATCGTCCTCAGTCTGCAACTCTTTTCTGAATCCAGGCTCCATTTTCTTCAACTCTTTACAGTCAGATCTACTTTCTGATTTGTATTATTCAAGTTTGAAATTTCTAGATCTGTTCAGATCTGAGTTATTTCAATTTTTTATGCTCTGTTACCATATTCAATTCGACAGTATCCATCTTGATCTAGTCTATTTTTTATTTGATCCATTGTTCTCTTTTTGTTTTGGCCATCTACAGGGAACCGCGGAAATGCTTTGTGCGAGGAGTGGTGCCACCATCTGAACATAGTGGATAGTAAGTGATGCCACCACCTGTATCCGATTAGCGAGGAGCGGTGTTGCTTTGGAAACGCTCTTACAACATATACAAAGTGCGGTACCAGGTAGGCATTAGTCCAAAACCCCTTTTTCCTCATTTTTCTTTGTAAAAATTTGGAATTTTGATTGCTTTCAGTTCTGTTATCAGGCTTGTGTTATTGAATCTGATGTGTGTGCCTTGCTGCTTTGATGGTTTAAGATTGATTTTGAGTGGAATTTCAAAAATTTGTTTAGTCTTTTTTATTGTTCATCCGCTTCTTTCTCGTTGGTTGTGTTTAAAGAATGATTTCTTGTTTTCTAAAAGTTAGGGTGCTCATTGAACTCTCTTTTCATTGTATGTACTGAAAGAAGAACATTAGATTAACTTCTAGATTTCATTTCTTGCTTGCATAGTAAACTTCTTTTTCTTCCCTTCAAAAAAGAAAAGTTTTGCTTGAGATTACAACATCATATTCGAGAGTTGGATTCGGGTTTTCTGATTGGCTTCATAAGTTTTCAAGACCTTTATGATCTTTTGTCTCTCTTGCATATAGGACTATCTTGATCAAAATAAAAAAAATGGTAGTTTTAAGTTAGATTTGCTTATGTTTTTAAGAAATTTTAAAAGTTAGAGTGCATTGGCATATAGGTGTGCTTAGTGTTGTTCTTTTAGGGAAAAAGGAGATTCTCAACCTTCCCATTTACTTTCAGAAAGAAGAATTTGGTATGTAGAAGTATTTGTTTGTATTTGATTTGATGTTCATGATTGTTGATTGGTATGATTTTTGGTCTTGAAACAAAAAGAAAAACACTCTATTCCCTCCCGTAAGTAGGCATATTGAATGGTAAAGTGAATATTTGCACAAGCATACTGCATGGTTTTACTTTTCTGTCAGAACATCATGCATTCACCTAACCGTACAAGTTAAAATCAACGGTAGTTGTAGGTTAAAAGTTACGTAGTAACTTGAGTGATAGGTTAGAGACATGTTCAGGCATCGTAAATTGTAGGAGCTGTCGTTATTTGTCAGCATTACATTCCCGGACTCCTGCAGTTCTTCCACGTACCATCGGTATATTGAACGGCCTTTCACGTACCCTTGAGGTATATAGAAAGGTACTTCACGTACTCGATTGTATATCGAAAGGCCCCTTGTGTACAGTTATGCATTAGATAGTACTACTACCGAATCGAGCTCCCACGTACCTTGAGTATATCGGGAGACCCCACTAGGGTACCTTATCTATCTGAGAAAAGCCCTTTGGCTGTCTTGTTTGGAGCCTAGCACTGAAAATAACATTCAAGGAGATTACTACGCATGTACCCTTAAGGTATATCGCGAGTGGAACCGGCTTGACAATCCTAGTGAGAGACCTAACTTTTGAACTCCTCCTGTCATTTTAAGTCTGCTTGTTTTGACCTATAGTTTGAGTAGGAAAGTATTTTGGTGTGTTTTTTTTTCTAGATTTTCAGACCCTAGGTTAGATAGGAATTGTACACACTGGCTGAGTTAAGACAGTCCAGGAGAGTACAGGGCCTGCCACCAAATTTTACTTATGTTTCAGGAGGAAATCCAATGGAAGCTATCAACCGAGGAGCTGCTACCACCTCCCAAGTGGGAGATCATGTGGTGGTGGAAAGTGGAGTACCATATTCTTCACACTCACCTCCCTTGGTCCAACAGCCTTCCCGTGAGGATTCATCACTCCATCCTCCCGTGAAAGATCATGTTGATGATAATCATTCGGATTTTGGTCCTACTGCTCCTTTTTGGGAGACACCTATCAGACAGGCCATTTCCTCATTTGGCACCGGTGTAAGTTCTCCTGAAAGTGAAGAATATTACAGGAAATATTGTGCTGCTATCCTCCATGCACAAGAGGTAGAAAAGTAGATTGACAACATACTAGGCTCTTCACCAATTTGTTCCACATTCCTTCCTGTGGGAATTCACTAGCCGATTCTATGAGACCCATTGAACCGATTATAGATCGTCCATTAACAACCCATATCCTAGGTCAAATTTCCACCCCTCTCACCTCTTATGTTATGTCTGATCCAAATCCACCCATATCTTTTGCATCTGGGACCCAACCTTCAATTCTTGTGTCTTCAGTACCTTTGAATGCCAGGGGGAACCCCCGGCATGACCTACATTATCTGATCCCGTAGTTGTACCCAGTCAAGAGTAGACCTCTAACATAGAAACATCTACAATTTTTGTCCCTCCCACCCACACTAATGTGGTAAACCCCCCATCTAGTACAGGTCAACCCTTGGTGGCACAACGTGTGGCTATTTAGTATTCTAGTGGTTATGATTATCAAATACCTATAGGTAATCATCCATCTAATCCTACTGGAATTCCATTCCCTAGCAACACTTTTACACCATGGGGGAAACCCAACTAGTCTTACATGCCAACCATGGGAGGGATACCCATACATACTGCGGGAGGTGCAGGAGGAATGCCTTATGGAGGTCCTCCCCCTGGGGGACCTAATGGTCCTGGAGGGCTTGGTGGTCCTCCTCATGGTCCTGGCACTCCTAGTTGTCCTGGGGTACCTGGTGGATTTCCTCCTTATGGATCTGGAGGGTTTGGTGGCCCTCCACCTAGTGGTTTCTATGGCTTGGGAGGTTTCCCACCTCCTGGAGGTTCTGGAGGGTTTGGTGGTCTGCCTCCTGGTGGTATTGGTAGTCCTGGTGGTCCCGGTGGCTCTGGTGGTCCTCCTCCTGGAGGCCCTCATGGTCCTAATTCCAGAAATAAGCCCCCCATGGGAGGATTTCCTGGTAGTTATTCCTCACAACAACCTATTTTTCAGTTAACCTATGGCCCTACTGGTAATTTCATGCCATATCAATATTACCAGTATGTGCAGCCCAATAGACAGTTACCTTTCCTTGCAAATTTGGACATGCCTGATTTGTCCAAGTTGATTAATGATCCCATTCAACACAATCCCTCGTGGCCTCCCATTCTAGTAAAGTTACCATCAGACATTCCAAAATTCGATGGGAAGCAGGGTGAAGATCCATGAAACCATGTCATGAATTTTCATTTGTGGTGTTCCTCGAACTCCCTCATGGATGATTCCATCCGGTTACAACTCTTTCAACAAACTTTGACTGGTACGGCCATGAAGTGGTATATTAAAATCCCACAACATTCGTTTGCGGATTTCGGCTCGTTGGCAACTATATTTCTTACGCACTTTCATCTCCATATTCATTATGAAACGGGCACTGATATTTTAAATTCTCTGTGACAGAACACCTCCACCCACATTTCTGATCATATTCATGAGTGGAGAAGGAGAAAAAGGATTATTAAGGCTCCTATTCCAGATTAGTTGTTAGCTGAATGCTTCACTAAGTCCTTGTTGCCTCCTGTTGCCCAAGATGTGGCCATGGACGGTGCCATTATTGAAGAGCAGGCTATTAGTTGGGATCAGTACCTAGACTTGGTCTATTCCCAGTTTGGGACCCTTTATGACATGATTCCTCAAGCTCCTTGCCCCAGCACTGACCCTGCCAAGCCATCAGTAGAAGTACCTGTTGACGGGATTGTTGGTTCAATCCAGTCCCCATCCGCAATGAAACCTGCAAAGGAAACCCAACCTGCTACTCCTTTGACTACCAAGGTTTCTGTCGAGGTCAATTCTATTCAAAGTACATAAACCTCGGGTAATAAAAAGAAAGGTAAAAATCAAAATAAAAAGCTTGGAAACCAGCAGGAGGCCCCACAATCAACCCATAATGACAACAACACAGGGAAAAGGAAGGCTAAATACCCTTGTCTGTTATGTGGTGGTGACCACTTCTTTAAGGAGTGTCCCCGTTGGGACGAAATCTCCCAGTTTTTGAAGTCTAACCCCGCACCTGCAGTACTTATGGATCCTTTCCCCTCTCAACAACAACTGGTAGACCATATGTCGAACTAGGGTAACTCTAGTTCATCAAGGGAAATTCGTATGGTGTCCTCAGATACCATCCATCTGCAAACTCAAAGCCAGAATTATGATAAACTTGCAGATAAGTAAGAATACCAATCTTCTTAAGGGAAATCTCCCTCCACTAGTTCTACGGAATCCTCATCTACTATTCCCTTGTCTATCGAGAAGCCTACTCTCGACATGATTTTGCGCCCACCAAAGAGTACTCTTCGGAAGGCTGTATTTAATCCCAATGCCTGAGCTGTTCAATTCTATAATGTGGTTGAATATCTCACTCAGGCACTTGTGCGATGTCTACCCTAGAAGTACTCCAAAGTTTTCCTACACAACGCAAGAACTTGTTGACTGCATTAGGAGCTGTAGAAACGGATAACACTGACTTGATTCACTTCAATGTTGAGAACTACAAACCTAGATTACCGCATAAAATTGCTTTTCAGATCATTGCGAAAGTAGTGGGAAAGAAAGTCTTTCGAACGATACTAGATGAAGGAGCTTCGACCTCGGTGTTATCTCTGACTTGTTGGAAAGCTCTTGGATCTCCCGAGCTTGTTACATCACCTATGACCCTTAAAGCCTTTGATGGATGAGGATTCCAACCCCATGGACTCATATCATCCCTAGAGGTCAAGCTGGGGGGAAAAACCATTTCCATCCAAGTAGAAGTGGTAGATGCCCCTTTAGATTATAACCTCCTTTTAGGAAGGAATTGGCTCTATGCGATGAATGTCGTTGCTTCAACAACATTTTGAACGGTCCAATTCCTGCATCTCGGGAGTATTGTTACTATTGACCAGCTTGATTTCTGTATGCTGAATGTTACTACCTCTATGGCTAATAACATCCCCATGTTAGGTCAGTCCCCTCCTCCTTACCAGTCGATTGGGGTAGGTATGAAGGATTCATCCCTTATGGGGATTTTTCCCTCCACTCCTCCTAGCACAGATATCGTGATAGTACATATGATCACTTCATTTGATATTGACCCCCAAGGCACAAATGTTTTTGAGTCCACCTTGTTGAGCCCGTACGAAGCTATGTATGACACCATTCAAACTTGTTCCGATGATCACACTAATGACATTCATTTAGTGGCTTCGGATCCTTACCATTTACAGTACTAGCTACCACCTTCTCTTTCGGTTCTAGACTATCTCTTCATGACTTTTACTTTCCATGAGTCCATTATAGAGATCATGAACATGGGTGAGCCCATTTGGGAGGATCACCATCATAGATCCATGTTCCTCCCCAATACTAGTTCGGGCAGCTACGATTTTGCATCCTTGTTTCCTACTGATATCGTCAACATTCTGCAAAGTCGTATATTGTTGCAAGATATAGATTCTGAAGGAAACCATTGCAACATTATTCAGACGAACCCAATTGACATATCAGCCAAGCCTGATGTTATTGAGCATGTTCATGTTGGGAAGAATTTCTCCATGGATGAATCTGGAGCATATAAGGCACTTTTTAAGGAATTCCATGATATTTTTACCTGGTCCTATGAAGAGATGCCGGGGATTGACCCTTCCATTGTGGTCAATGAGATTAAAACTTATCCCACGGCTAAACCTATCACGAAGAAACTTAGGCAAGTCCATTCTAGGAAGGCCGCAGCTATTAAAGCTGATATTGAGAAACTTCTGAAAGTTGGTTTTATTTATCCTTTACCTCTGATGGAATGGGTATTGAACGTTATTCCTTTCAACAAAAAGAAGGGCACCATTAGAGTCTGTATTGACTTTAGGGATTTAAATAAAGCTTGTCCCAAAGACAACTTTCCTACCCTGCACATCGATCAGATTATCAACAACTGTACTAGAAGTGTCATCTTTTCATTCATGGATGGCTTCTCCGACTACAATCAAATTGAGATATTTCCCGTCGATCAGCATAAGATGACATTCATTTTCCCATGGGGAACCTTTGCATATAAGAAGTTACCTTTTGGCTTGAAAAATGCTAGCACGATGTTCCAGCGTGTGATGTCCTATGCGTTTCACAACATTAAACATATTGTTGAATGGTACCTTGATGACCTCCCTACTCATTCACAACAATGGGAGGACCACCCTCGTCATCTTCGAGACATATTCCTGAGATGTCGTCATTATAATATACGGCTCAATCTGCATAAATATGTTTTTTGCATTGAGACGGGACGTCTGCTTGGATTTGTTGTGTCCAAAGATGGCATCCGAATCGATCCTTTGAATATTTCCACCATCATTAATCTACTAGCCCCAACCACCATCCTTGAACTCCAAATTTTGCAGGGGAAGGCAAACTTTTTCTGCCATTTTGTGTGCAATTTCACTGAGAAAACGCACGGTTATATGTGTCTCCTCAATAAGAACACTCCATTCTTCTGGGATGACCAGGCCCAACGCACCTTTGATAGTCTTAAGCATGCTCTGACTCATTCACCCATGATACACCCCCTAGACTATTCAAAATATTTTCTCTTGTATATTGCTGCCTCTGCCACTACCATCACCATGGTTTTAGTGCAGGACAATCTACATGGTCAGGAGCATGTGATTTATTACACCAGTAAGAATCTTATTGATTCTGAAACCCATTATTCACATGTTGAGAAGCTATCTTTGGCCACAGTCATTGCTATGCAAACATTTTGTCACTACATTATGCTTCGCACTACCACCATATTGGCAGATGAGAACCCGATGTACTATATTCTGACTTGTCAGGTACTCGGGGGCAAGTACTCTCACTGGATCGTCATCCTTCAGGAGTTTGATCTTGATTTTTCCAAGGCTACATCAAAGAAATCCTTGGTTTTTTTCGAGCTTATATGTGACCTTCCATGTGCTACCATGGAATCTGAGCCCAATGATTCATTTTCGGATGAATTCTTGTTCCTAATTAGCACTACTGATCCTCGGTATGGAGATTTGTTGATTTATCTCTAGACCCAGCGTTTTCAGCTGCATCAATCTTGCGATGATCATCGCCGCATTCGTCACCACATGAAATAATACCTCATCTTGCATGATACCTTGTATAGACGTGGGATTGACTCCATTCTTCGGCGATGCCTCACTCATGAGGAGGCTGAACACATGTTAAATGATTACCACTCTAGAGCATGTGGCGGTCATTTATCTGGGATGGCTATAGTCCAGAAAATTCTTCGTGCTGGCTATTCCTGGCCTTCTGTCTTCAAATACTATCATGATGCTGTTAAGAAATTCCCACCATGCCAACATTTTTATCCCAAAAAGTGCACCCATCCTGCTCTGCTTCACCCTGTCATTGCCATTGGCCCTTTTTCCAAATGGGGGATTGAATTCATGCATTGTAAACCTACCTCATCTAGGGGGCATGGTTACATCATCGTAGCCATGGATTATTTTACAAAATGGGCTGAGGCCATGCCTACATATGCAGAAGATGGTAAGACTGCCACTCTCTTCTTGTTCAATCATATCATAGCTAGATTTGGAGTTCTGTAGTCCATCATCATTGATCACGGATCCCATTTCTGTAATCAAATGATGGAGGAATTGAGTTCCAAGATAGGTTTTTGTTAGAATAATCAACCCATAGTTTACCCACTTAGATATTAATTCCATTATTTTTGTCTTATTTGCCTAGTTCATGTGTCCCACCTTGTGCAAGTTTCTATTTACCTATCCATAATGGTCAAACTTGCCATATTTTACTCATGGAGTGCATGGGAGAGCTAAAGGAATCAATTCTACTTTATTCCTGGCCTCCTATGCACCCTTCTGCTTTTTCTTCTTTATTGCCTGCTTTTCAGTGTTTTAAGGCAAAAGGAAAAGCTAGACTAGGTGAGGTTGACTTGTTTTTTGTCCTACACATCCTCCTCTCTTTTATCCATGCAAAAGCATGTATGAGCTGCCATTCCACCACTCTTTAGCTTGCCTAATCCTTTTTTCCAATTCGTGAGCTCCATGACAGATTTGGGATCAGCTTTTTACACCTATGGGGGATTTGCTTATTTTTGGTAAGCCTGCTTTATGCTAGATTTGGATGCCTCCTCATGCATTCGATTTCTTGATGTATTCTATTTATTTAGAAACCTATGTTATTACAGGGTTGGATATTGTACACTCAGTTAATACAATTTAGTGTTACAGCTCCATATCCAGTCTCTCTTGTTAGCAATTTTGCATGATCAATTGATAATTGTTGTGAGTAAAATTAATCTATTGATGGAATTAATTTCCACATGGTATCAAATCCATTGTAGGTTGTTTCTCTCCTTCAAATTTTTTTTTGTAGGTTCGACATCAAGACTGGGAGCCTTCTACTGACAGCTGGGAAAGATTTTCTAGAGCTATGGATCAATCACAGAAAACTATCTTGACTCCTTTCAATTTATTTGAATGGAAAGCAGAGATGGAGATACTGTTGAGAGCGAAATGCCTCTACAGGGTGACTATGGCAACAGAAGCAGATCCCAATGTAGCTGCAGAGAAGATAAAATGGCACAACAGGAGGGATGAGGCTTATGGCCTCCTCTGTCTGAGTATTTCCAGAGACCTCCTTTTCCATCTCGATGGATTGACATCACCGAATGAAGTACGGGAGAAGCTTGCTGATATTTTTGGAAAGACAGATGAGATGAGGGGACATCGAATTGAGAATGAGCTGATTTCTCTGAGTCCAACAAGCTTTGAATCCCTGCAGCTATATTTCTCCAAGTTCAAAGCACTAGTTTTGTAGCTGAAACAGTGTGGTATTGGAAAGAAAGACGATCAGCTCGTACTGGCCATCCTCTCGAAGCTAGGCCCTGATTATTCAGTGTTTTTTTTTACCTTCTATGCCACAAAACTGACAGCTCGATCCTGGAAGATGCCTAGCCTTGCAGATTTCATGGAATCTCTCACAGAAGAACAGGACAAGCTGGTGATGATGGGCACCATCAAACCATCCAAAGATCAAGCTTTGATTGCTGGATACTCGAGGGTGGATTCAAAAAGAAAAAAGAAAGCTAAAAATCCACCTGAGCAAAAGAGAGACAAGAAACAGTCTCCGGAGGATCAAAAAGGTCCCAAGAAGAATAACCAGAAGAAGAAGAACAAAGGTGAAATGAACAAGTGCGCATACTGCAATAAGGGAAATCACTCTGAAATATCTTGTATGAAAAAGCAGATAGACATGCTAACCAATCTCCTGGAGAAGAATGACATCTCCCTTCCAGAAATTTTAAAGAAGAGAGAAGGAGGATCAAGTTCCGATGACAGAGAGAGAGTTCATGCTCTAGTTGCTGGCACATCAAGCTCACCCAGTTTTATCATAGATTCTGGAGCTTCAAGATACATGGTTTCGACTAAGGAGGCTTTCTCCTCACTGGATATGTCGAAAGGACCATCTATTGTACTGGGAGACGACTCTCTCACTGAAAGTAAAGGCAAAGGAAGGATAGATCTTGATCATGGTCAGTTCAGCAATGTGCTATATGTCCCTGGTCTCGCCTCCAACCTCTTGTCAGTGTACCAGATGACCCACACTGGGTCTCCTAAGAAGGTCATATTCTCCCCCGATGAAGTTGAGATCACAGAGATTTCAACTGGTAGAGTCATTGCAAAAGGAGTTGTGAATCATGCTCAAAAGGTATACATTTTCTCACACTTCCTACCTTACTCAAACCCCTCTGGTCTTCTCATTCATGCTAATGAAGCCAGCAAGCTGTGGCATGAGAGATTTGGCCACCTTAACTACAAATATCTTTCTGATCTTAGTGAAAAAGAGATGGTCATAGGGATGCCCAAGATAAAATTTTCCAAAGGAGTCTGCCAAGGCTGTATCCTAGGAAAACACCCAGAGCACAAATTTGAGAGAGCTAATCATGAGAGAACCTCTGAACCCCTCGAGCTGATCCACAGTGATGTCACTGGTCCATTCCCTCATATGTCCATGAGTTAGGCCAAGTATGCATTAACTTTCATTGATGACTTTTCCAGGTATTGTTGGGTTCACTTCCTGAAACACAAGTCTGAAGTTTTTGGCCTATTCAAAGTCTTTAAGGCTTTGGTTGAAAACCGGTCTGGAAGGAAACTCAAGGCCCTCAGATCTGACAATGGTGGTGAGTATTTCAAGTCTAAGTTTATTAACTATTGTGCAGATGCAAGTATTCAGATGCAGCATTCTATCCCTTACACACCACAGCAAAATGGTGTTGCTGAGAGGAAGAACAAATCATTGAAGGAGATGGCAACATGCATGATGG
>LPNX010723248.1:123507-230417 GCA_001517045.1 Pseudotsuga menziesii
AGTATGATAAATCCATCCAGCCCCATGTTTTCAATGAGGGTGACCTAGTTTTGACTTATGACCAGAGATATGGCAAGCTAGGAAAGGGTAAGTTCGAGTCTATGTGGTATGGACCTTTCATTATTTCCAAGGTGTTAGAGAAAGGAGCCTATGAGTTGGTAGATTATGATGGAATCCTTCTAGGGAAACCTCGCAATGGGTTGTACCTAAAAAGGTACTATGCCTAGGTATTCTTGGATGGTATCTTGTATATATGTATATTGATTGACTTTCAATGTGTTTTCAGTATTTTCAATATGGTTTTGAGTTTCGGTGCCCGCATCTGTTTATACCATGTTTTGGTCATGCAGATGGCTTTCTATGGCTTCCCTGATGGTGCTTGCCACCACACCTTGAATCTAGCCTCAGCTACTTGGGAGGCTCTATTCCCCAGCTGAAGATTTGGTCAGTTCAAGAGCAGTTTGCTTAGGTCCTCCTACTAATAACATCATCGAGTATGAAGCAATCATCGATCTTCTGACTGAAGCTGCCTCCCAAGATGTCTGTGATCTAGTAGTTTTGATGGACTCTTAGCTTGTGGTTTGTCATTTAAACCATATCTACACCATTAGGAACCCAGTGCTCCTCCACCTCTTCCAGAGGATACGTTTGTTAGAAAGATCATTTGGAACCATTACATATAGGCATATCCCTAGGGAACATAATGTAGTTGCTGATTCATTGGCTAATTACATCCAATATTGGCATATTTCCCATTCATGACATTAATCAAACATGGTACATTGTAAATAAGCACTTAAATACACATAGAACTCATAGAAAATGCATTCATCCATTTGAAAAGTATAAACATCATGTAAAAGTCTGTATATATATATATACAAAAAATGTTACAAAAAATAGGTCCCGAGACCTCTTCTGAAGCACATAGGCTTTCAGGAAAAAGCATCATACAAAATCCTGAAGCTATCAGCTTTCTGTATACATGTCTCACCTACTAGTGGTGCTCATGATAGCACATCACTGCTCGAGCCACCCTGTGAAGTATCCTGTTGAATCGTCCAGGTACTCTCGTCGTAGATATTTGATATCTAGTCGAGAGATCATCTATGTCAGCATCTGGGATGTCTAGAGTCAACCTCTTGAGGTTCTCCTCCAACTCCCCAGTGATATCGTCAGCCTGTGGCATGAAGCGAGCTTCGAATCGCCTGCCTAATGGAGATGCTCCTCCAGGTCTCGCTACTGTAACATCTGCATGAAGATAAACGAGTCTCGTCGCTTATCATAAAAAAATATAAAACATAAAAAACATAAAAACATTTTTCATCTTTAGGGTTTCTTATTTCTTACCAATGTCTCCCCACTGCCCTCTAGGTGAGAGTGGTAGGTCAGGATCACTTGTAAAATCTGTGCCTGCATAGGCGTAGTCCTTGACCATGAGCATCTGATCCCACAGCCATCTAAAGAATGTGTCATTGAACTTCACTCTGCCCCTACCTGCTCCTGTGCGAGCCATGACTTGGACCCACCTTAGCATGCAGGGGTCCTGTGCTCTCAGAATCTGAAAATTCACCTGGGGCCTCATCTGGGGGACCTGCTCAAAGAAGAAACAAGCTAAGATATAACCAAGGCCAAATTACTTTAGCTCTCCTTCCCAACATTTAGTCAGCTGATCCTTGAATATTGGAAGCAATGCTTCCACCCAGTTGAACATTGTAGGTGCCATTGCATCTAGGGCATACAACATATGTGCCCTGTAAGCCTGATGTACACCCTGGCTCCCTACCACCCTCTGCATGGTGAACAGAACGATCCATAGAGCCCTGTCTGTCACTGTCCTGATGGGGATTTTCTTCCTTGATGTACCTGTACCTAGTGCACAGTGTCGATCTATGAGCTCTCTGGTGGTAATGTCCCTGCCACGGGAACTTGTCAGTGAGATAGGGTCACCCTTTTTCGATAGGCCAGTCAAGAAGTAGATGTCCTCTACCTCCACTATAAGTATATGTACCCCCACCTCGAAATACTGTTGTTCTGGACTCCACATTCTCAGTATGTGTTCCAGTAGTCTCTCGTGGGACACCATGCTTGGTGTTTGGAAGAACTTTAGAAGTCCATAGTTCCAGAGTGCAGCAATACACACCGGATTCCTTTCAGTAGCGACATCCTCATCATCATGAGTTCCTTCCTTCCATATCACCATATTTTGGAAGCCTATACTTGCCAAAACAACAATGGTATACATCAATATCATCCTTAAATCATTATGAATCAAAAGAATGAACTAGTTTTGTATATATCATTGGTTAAATTTCTCCATGGTCGGTACCACCTGTGCTCCATTGGAGACAGGCGGTGGCACCGCCTATTCAGCTTGTCTTTGGAACGGTTCTTGAGTGGTACCTCCTATCCCATAAGGGGTAGCTGCGGTGCCCACAAATAGGATTTTATGGCTTACCAAATAGGCCTAAAACCCCATCAAATCCCAAAATAAAAGCTATTAAATGAAAGAAGAAGGTCTTAGCTCTTACCTGCAACTGACGAGACTGAAAATGGACGGTGGAAACTCCTAGTATCAGCTGTGGAAGATCTGGCTAAAAAATGCTCCAAGTGCTCTCTGCCAAGAGGTAAATAGTGAAATGTTTGGTTTTTTACTATTTACTTGCCTTATATAGACATTTTTTGGGTCTGACTTAGTATAGTTTTGATATTACATCGTGTTCTGGTCAAAATCTATTTGTCGTAATCCCGTAATGTTGATTTTGGATGCATTTAACACTTGTTTATGAGTCATTTGCAGGTTGACTTTAGTAAAAGCTTTGGAAATTTTGTTTATGACTTTTTCGTACTTTCAAAAAACGAAAAAGGTTGTTGAGCGTTTATTACGACATTTTGTCATGCTCGTTAAAATCTAGTATCAAATTTCTGAGTCTAGTTCAAGTTTCTTTCTAGGATCGTAAAATGAAATATTGTGTAAAGAAATGTTATCGAGTCTTCTTTTCACATCTTCTTTCAGACTCCTTAAACATGAAAAGATAGTCGAGTTCATTTTTGAATCTTTCCAGGCTCATAAAAGTGACATTGTGTAAAGAAACTTCATGGAGATCTCTTTAAACCCTTTTCAGACTCCCTAAATATGAAAATATCGTCGAGCGATCTTGTCTTCTTCACACTCGTTAAAGTATTTGAAGATTCATCTATCCGACAGTAGGTTATCTCTTTCTCAATTCAGATAGTACTATTTATGAGAAAGGAACGCTCCAGCCAATCATGACTGGAAGAGTTCTCTGAGGTATGATTTTACACTTTTTCGGGCCTTAGAGACTAAATCATACGAAAACGGACCCCCATGGAGTCTTCTTCTGTATTCATTCAGACTCTCTAAACATGAATGATACCGAGTTTTCTTTTAGTGGACTTGTTAAAGATTAAACATTGAGAGACCTATTTTGGGAACGAACCCATCCTCTCTCAGGTTTGTAAAACATGTGAGACTGAACTTGTCTTCTGAAAAGCTATATCGAGTGTTTATTACCCTCTTTGAACTCATAAAATCGAAAAGAGGCACTCATCGATCATGATGGGAGAAATGGGAAAGGGAATCATTTTTCAAATAATGGCAGTTGTTTTTCATTACCTTTGAACATGGCACTTGTCTGCACAATCATGTCAGTCAATTGGATATTCAATTGATCTTCATGAAGATCCACTTTCATGAGTCATGTCAATCCTTTGATTCTTTCAAAAGAATGCATTGTCCACTGTCGCATTGTATATCTTTCCTGTCTAGTCATGCTGCCAAGTAATTTTGTCATGCTGCTAGATGTTCAAAGGGAATCTGAAGAAATATTACCTATGCAATATACACATCCTTTGTGTCATTATCTTTGAGTCGGTCATATGGTTACTATGTTCACATCATTCCAGAACTATGTTCCAAGTTTCGTGTCGTCGATGTGGGCTCATCATGGCCCTCCTTTGACGAGACTATTCCTATCGACATCAGCTCATCCTCCGAGAAATAGTCTCAGAAACAATATTCAGTACCTTGAGATTTGTATGCCTTAATGACAGATTCTCTCTCTCTCTCGATATTGGTTCA
Organism: Pseudotsuga menziesii; assembly: GCA_001517045.1. Taxonomy (NCBI): domain Eukaryota; kingdom Viridiplantae; phylum Streptophyta; class Pinopsida; order Pinales; family Pinaceae; genus Pseudotsuga; species Pseudotsuga menziesii. The sequence continues at coordinate 127,610 of LPNX010723248.1, forward strand.
CATTATTGACCTTTGATCAATAGAATCAACTAGGTGTTTGACATCAAGACATCTATTCACACTTAGTAGATGGTACTAGGGCACCTTGGGAATTATTTACATTAATGGTGATCTCCCTCGCACTTGTTAACAGTTCACATCATTGGCTGGTAATCAAGTGGTTTCTACCATGTTTGACTTCAGATCATTGTAATCACATGGATGGAATCGTACCTTGTGGAAGACGAGATGAAGACCTTGGGTATCTGTTTAAAAGCACTCATTTATTTTCCCCAGGTTGTGATGGAGTTTTGTATATCTAGCATGGATCCACATTTGTATGGTCATGGCTATGATCAAATTTGTGTCTATATGACATAGATATACATTGTATGTCTGGTAGCTATGTCCAAGTTTGAGTCTTTTATCACATGGATCTACACTGTATTCTAGTAGCCATGCTTGTTTATTCCACTCATGGATCTACCTTGTATTGGTATGTAGCTATGAGTTTGGTTACTTGTGTCTATGAGTCAACATACTGATGTACTACAGATTCCTACTTGACTACATGCTCCGATCGAGCCAACATTTTTTTCTCCTGGCAACGACTTGTTCTCAAAGTTCTCGTTTATCGTATCAATCTAAGACTCATGCTTTGGGGGGCATCCTGTTATACCAAAATCCTATCATCATCATGTGATAAGACCTTTGACATACCTAATTTCCCTAAAATCCCAGCTTCTAGAGTGAAGACTAAATGGTTTCTTATCAGTCTATCATACAAATTCCCAGCACCGCTCATCGTCCCTTATCCAGGAGTGGTACCCATGTTTGCATCGATTTTCATCGGTTGTCCACAAGCGATGCCACCACCTATCACTCTTGGTCGATAGGCGGTTATTACCAGAACCACTTTGTCAAAGAAGGAGAAGTGCAATACCCTAGGTAAAAGGGTAAAAAGAGAAGCTTCTCGAGGCTTCTAGATGATAAGCCTCGATATATCTCTTATCCCTACTACTGTGGGTTGGTTGAGCTTGAGATCCCTCATCTTAGGATCTTAGAGGCCACCTCACCCACTAATTTCTCAACCATCTCTATCCATTAAAGCCCTATATATATGAGCTCCTAGCCATGGTTGAGGGGAGAACATTGAAGGTATTGTTATGTTGTTGGACTAATTCTTGGCCCAAGATCATTTGGAGAGAGCATAGAGAGCTAGAGTCAAATCTTTTGGGGATGAAGAGATGGTTTCATGGAGATTCATGTCAACACTAAGGCTTGGTTGTAAACTTCTTCATATTTCTAATGCAAGTTGATTTTTTGTCCCATATATATTGTTGATGTTTGATTTCAGATATATATTGCTAGATTCCTTAGTCACTAGCATAGATTAGTAGATCATATTCTGGTTGCTTTGATCTATTTTGTGTTGAACTCTTTTGCAGGTACACAGGTGAAATATCAAGGCCTTGTATTCCAGATATCTACAGTGTCTAGGGGGAGTTATCAACCTTTGTGATCTATTTGTTCTGGATCTGAACCATTCAAACCATCGAAACACCTTGCTGTCCACAGGAGGTGAAATATTCTGATCAACACATTCTGCCACACCTTCATGCCTAGAAAATAATGCATCATACCCAAGTCCTTCATTTCGAACTCGGTAGCAATCTTTCTCTTCGTATTAGTAATCAATCCATCCATACCTATTACAAACAGATCATCTACGTATAGTAGGAGTATCACTAGATTTCCTTCTTCAACCTTGTAGTAAAGGTTGGAATCTGCTTTACTTTTGGTAAATCCCAAACTGGATAGAAAGCCATCAATTTTGTCGTACCATCTCCTGGGTTCCTGTTTCAAACCATACAGGGCTTTCTTCAATTTACACACATGAGTATCCCTGTCATGTGTCTCAAAACCGAGTGGCTACTCCACATACACTTCCTCTTCCACTACACCATTCAAGAAAGCAGTCTTGACATCCATCTGGTTTATCTTCCATTTCATCACTGTAGCCAAAGGAAGTACTGATCTAATGGAAGTGTATTTGGATACAGGTGCAAACATTTCTTCATAATCTATTCCTTCTTTCTGGGAGAAGCCATGAGCCACAAACCTTGCTTTAGATTTTTCTATGCTACTGTCTGCAACATGCTTGATCTTGTAGATCCATTTGGAAGTCACCACACAATTCCCCTCAGGTCTTGGGACAACATCCCAAAAATCATTATTCATGATTGATTGGCACTCTTTGATCATAGCATCCTTCCACTCTTTCTTTTCTGTCGCTTCTTCATAGTTGGAAGGTTCTTTATCAATGAAATCACATAATAAGGCTACATAACTAGAACAAGACCTGATTCTTTTCCTTTCTCTGTGTGACTCTTCTAGAGCCCCATATCTTTCTACACCTTGGATAGCTTCTCATACCCAAGCAGGTTTCCTCTTGTGAGGATTCTTCTCCTGAGGTGGATTTACAAGTTCTTGAGTTTCTTCTATTTCTCGATCTTCTTCTTGATATTCTTCGTTCATGGTTGTGTCATGAATTCTTGGTGCTTTTGTTTCTTCAGGTTCTTCAGCAGGTGTCTTTCTGGATTTGTTGTAAGCTGAGTCTTCATCAAATATTACATCCCTACTAATGTTGATCTTCTTGAATCCTAGGAAGCATATTTTGTAAGCCTTCGAGCTTTCAGAGTATCCCACAAATATACCCTTCCTTCCTAGAGGATCTAACTTTGTCCTTTTTTCTTTCGGAATGTGTATGTACACTGGACATTTGAATATTCTGAGATGGCTGACTTCTAGTTTCTTGTCGAAAAAGACTTCTTCAGGTGTCTTATTCTCGAGTACTCTGTGTGGAGTATGGTTCTGTACATACACCGTTGTTCTGGCAGCTTCTTCACATAGATGCATGGGGAGATCTTAATCATGAAGCATATCCCTTGTAGCTTCCATGATTGTTCTATTCTTCCTTTCTGCAACTCCATTCTTCTGTGGATTATATGGAGTGGTTAACTCCCTCTTAATCCCTAAATCTTTGCATAAGTCTTTGAGTTCATTCGATGTGAATTCTCCACCATTATCTGATAAAAAAATATTGATCTTATTTTTTGTGTGGTTCTCGATCAAGGGTTTGAATTCCTTGAACCTGTTGAATACTTCATCTTTGTTCTTCATAACGTATATCCATTTCTTCCTAGAAAAATCATCAATGAAAGAAACATAGTATACATACCCACTTAATGAATTGGATGACATCAGACCACATACATTGGAGTGGATGATTTCCAAGATTCCTTTTTCCTTGCTCTCGCTACTTGGAAATGTCTTCTTTGTGTTCTTTCCTTTTCCACATCCTTTGTAGACACCATCATGTTTTTTCTGCATTTCTAGAAGACCTTCAATAGCTTTGCTTGCAAGTGGTAGTTCACTGTAATGCACATGTGCAAGCCTTCTATGCCAAAGTTCATTTGGTTCTACTGAGTCATGAACAAAATCTTGTTCTGGTTGGCCCTTCAATTTGTATAGACATCCTTCTTGTTCCCCAATCACTATTGCATCATCAAAATTGTTTCCCTTTGGCCACATAAGAACTTAGCCATCTACAAAAGCAACCCTCATTCCTTTTGCATCCAATGCAGATATGGAGAGGAGGTTCTTCTTTAGTCCTGGTACAAACAATACATTTTTCATCTTCATAGGATTTCTAGAGTCTATCTTATAGGAGGATTCACCACTAACTTTTATTGGATACTAGTAGGCATCTCCAAGTTTCACCTTGTGAGTTGATTCTTGTTCAGATAGTTTCACAAAGGATTCCTTGAATCCTGTCATATGTTTGGAAGCACCACTATCTATAAGCCAATCATTTATTCCATGTGAGATAGTTAACGTGAGAGTGAATATCATCACATATTCTTCATCACTTGAAGAATCATCACTTTCTTGTTTGATTCTCTTTGTGGAAGGTTCATCATCCTCTACAGCATGAGCATGATGTCTTCTCTTATTTCCCCTTTTCTTCTTTGAGTTCTCTTTGTTAGGGTAGTATTTGGATATTTTCTATTTCTCATCACATGTGTAACATCTAATAGTAGACAGATCTCTTCTAGAGTGTGAATTCTTACCTTTGGATTGATGATGGTCCCTTTTGGTTTTCTTGGTGTGGACTATGAGATATTGATCTTCACTTCCCATCTTTTCTTCTCGAGCTACTATATGAGCTTCTTCTTGAGAGAATTCTTCCCATAGTTTGCTGAACTTGACTAAATTTTTTCTGGCATAGATCCCTCGAATGAAAGATTCTCATTCCCTAGGAATACCATTCACGGTGGTCATCACAATCTCTGCATTCTCCACTTCTTCATCTACTGCTTCTATCTTTTCCTTGATCTGAGAGACCCTTGTAATGTAATACTATATGGTCTTTTCATTCTGGATCTTTACATTCTTCAGTTGGTTTCTCAGAGTCATCTTCCGGTTTATGTTCTTTCCTTCAAACAATTTGGTCAGGGCATTAAACATAGCTTTAGGTGTCTTTACGGAGGACACCTGTGGTATGAGGTGATCCTTGATTGAATCAGCAATAATACTCTTATCCATGAAAAACTTCTTCTTGTGTAAGGCCTTAGCCTCATCTCCCTCTAGAACTAGAACCTCCTCATTGATATAGGAGTCCAACTCATTTTCTTCAAAGACCAAGGAGATCCTATACTTCCAAGCTTGGAAGTTATCAGCTCCCTCAAGATTTTCATCAAGATTGGTATGATGAGACATCTTAACTAAGAAACTCAAATGGAAATACAAAATATTTAGATCTTACCAGGTCAAGATGTTGGATCTGGATCTGGAGCTGAATTTCTGCAGTGCTAGTTCAGGAGCAGATTAGGGTTTGACTTTCCTGGAGTTATGTCCAACCAAAAACTTTGATGTTGATATCTAAACTTTGATTTTGAGGAGGAGATCAATCTAGGCCTAGTCTCACTCAAAAATTCCACTTCTGTAGAAAACCCTAATTTTTGGCAGTAGCGTTGGATCAAAAACTGAAAAATGCTCAAAATCAAATTCTGCTTCGACAGAAAGATGCGCCCTAGGGATGAGAGTCAGCCCAAGCTTCTTTTGATGAAAATATGTGGAGAGAGATCCAAAAAGTAGGAATCCCTAGTTTTCGCAACCACACAGTGTCTTCTTCTCAAGTTAGCTCTGATACCATGTTAGATTTTTATCATTCAAGCTAGCATTATATTAGGATATTTAACTAAGAGAATACCAAGCACAACAATCAAACACAAGAGACAATGAACACAATGTTTTTCCTCGGGGAAACCATAAATGGAGAAAACCATGCAACTTCCTCAGAGATAGAATTAGCACCAAAAGTAAAACCCCAAAATAGTAAGATGATCTCCCGATAGCAGTAGCCTCTTTCTTTCTAGCCCCAACAACTTCTTCTCTCTCAGCTATGCACTACAACTGAGTGTGAGTGAGTGAGTGATAAATAGAGAGGCTCACTCTCTATTTATACTAATTCTCGACTTGACAATATCTCACTAGGGATGAATTCTCAAGGATATTCTAATAACCCTAGGGCCCCGCAACTGCAGGGTTTAACCATTAAACAATAGGAGGGTTACCCACAATGACTTGACATGACTTGTCTACATTATTGAATCTCCCGATAGGAACATCAGGTAATGACATGACTCAAATGCATTACAGATACTTCCCAGAATAAATATTGGGGTACAAGGCATAACATATATAGGTGAATACATTCCGAAGTTACAAATATATCAACAATACATAAGGTATACAAGTGAATACATTTCGAAGTTACAATTACATCAACACTCCCTCTTAACTAGGAAGGTATTCTCTTGACACAATTTATCAGCACAAGTCTTCTTATATGTATCATATAGATCATCATCAAGTTCTCATCATCTTTGTCTTCAAGTCATCATCACTGGATCTAGATCATCATCACTGGACCTAGATCATCACTCGATCTGGATCATCATCATTGGATCTAGATCATCATCATTGGATCTGGATCATCACTGGATTTGGATCATCACTGGATCTGGAACATCACTAGATCTGGATCATCCCTAGATCTGGATCATCTCTGCTGGATCATCATCATAGGTGTTATCTCTTGATTCTTCTCATCACATGAAGTTCTACAGAGGCAGCCCTTTTTCATGTTGGTTGTAGGCCTAGCCTCCATGTAGGCCTTCTTCAGCACTTATATCTGACCCTAAGTTAGAATGGACCACCCATCACTTACAAATGACCATGAGAGGAACACATCCACCACCATGTCAGAAAGGCACACCCAGGAATCACATCTGACCATGAGAGGAACCAATCTAGTCATGTCAGAAAGGCCCAGCACTCACATTCGATCATGGGAGGAACACATATAAGAAACATACCAGAAAGGCTCAGCACTCACATGTGACCATGGGAGGAACACATCCAAGAACCATATCGAAAAGGATCAGCACTTATATCTTACCATGGGATGAACACATCAACCATGTAAGAAGGGCTCAGCACTTATATCTGACCATGGGATGAACACATCAACCATGTCAGAAGGGCTCAACACTTATATCTGACAATGGGATGAACACATCAACCATGTTAGAAGGGATCAACACTTATATCTATCAATGGGATGAACATATCAACCATGTCAGAAGGGATCTGCATTTATATCTGATCATGTGGAATGAAAACATCCCACAGTCACATCAGAATGGCTCTCAATCCTAGACTGATTATTCATGGTAACCGACCAAGTACCTCCATTCTCCCAGAGAATGGCCTTCAGTGCTTATATCTGATAATGTGGGAACACATTCCATAGTCACCTCAGAATGGCTCAACACTCACATCTAACATGGAAGGAACCAATCCCCTCACCATGAAAGAATGGCTCAGCCCTTCCATCTGACCATGGAAGGAACCAATCCTCTCACCATGTCAGAATGGCTCACAGACTCATCACTTCCCCTTGGAGGGAACCTCGATCTATAGAACACCAAGCTTCTCCCTGAAGTATTCAAACTTCACTTTGGCTAATGGCTTCATCAACACATCAGCTGTATGTTCGTCCATTACAACATACTAGAGATTCACTGCTCCTCTCTGCACCATATCCCTAATATAGTGATATTTGATCTCGATGTGCTTCGACTTGTCATGGAACACCAGGTTCTCGGACAACTTCACACAACTCTCGTTGTCACAATATATACAAGTAGCATCCAACTGGAGATCAAATAAATCATATAGTAGCTTCCTTAGCCATACTTCCTTACAACTAGTTGAACAAGTTGCAACATACTTTGCTTCAACTGTACTTAGTGCCATGCAAGATTGTTTCCTCCTAAACCAAGAGATCACACCTAATCCCATATTGAAGCAGCATCCTAAAGTGCTCTTCCTATTGACGGCACTACCTTCCCAATCTAAATCAACATAACCTTCTAGGTTAATCTTCTGATTAGCCTCATACATGAGCCGATAATCAACTGTACCCTTTAGATATCTCATAATATGCTTTGCATCAATTAAGTGAACATGTCTCGGATCTGTTAGGAACTAGCTCAAGTTGTTCATAGCAAAGAAAATATCTGGTCTCGTATTCATCAGGTACATCAAGGACCCAATCATCTGACAATACATCATGGCATAAACTACTTCTAATGAAGCATCACTCAATAGCTTCAGATTCGATGCCATAGGTGTGGTCATGGCCTTGCAGTCCATCATCCCAAACCTCTTAAGGATCTCTACTGCATACTTCTCTTTTTTGAGGAAGATTCCATCTGCACTCTACCACACCTCCATGCCTAGAAAATAGTGCATCATATCCAAGTCCTTCATTTCGAACTCAGCAGCAAGCTTCCTCTTCGTATCAGTAATCAGCCCATCCATACCTGTCACAAATAGATCATCTACATATAGTAGGAGTATCATTGGGTTACCATCTTCAACCTTGTAGTAAAGGTTGGAATCTGCTTTACTCTTGGTAAAGCCCAAACTAGATAGAAAGTTGTCAATTCTTCCATACCATGTCCTGGGCGCCTGTTTTAAACCGTACAAGGATTTCTTCGATTTACACAAATGAGACTCCCTGTCATGTGTCTCAAAACCGAGTGGCTGCTCCACATACACTTCCTCTTCCATTACACCATTCAAGAAATCAGTCTTGACATCCATCTGGTGTATGTCCCATTTCATCACTATAGCCAGAGCAAGTACTGATATGATGGAAGTGTATCTTGCTACAGGTGCAAAAGTTTCTTCATAATCTATTCCTTCTCTGTGGGAGAAACCACGAGCCACAAATATTGCTTTATATTTTTCTATGTTTCCTTCTACAGCATGATTGATCTTGTAGATCCATTTGGAAGTTACAATAGACTTCCCCTTTGGTATAGGGAGAACATCCCAGACATCATTCTTCATGATCAATTGATACTCTTTGATCATAGCATCCTTCCATTCTTTCGTTTCTACTGCTTCTTCATATTTGGAAGGTTCTTTATTGATGAAGTCATATAATAAGGCTACATACCTGGAGCAGGACCTGGTTCTTTTTCTTTCTCAGCAATTTTCTTTTGGATCCCCATATCTTTCTACACCTTGGATAGCTTCTCGTACCAAAGAAGGTTTCCTCTTGTGGGGATTCTTCTCCTAAGGTGGAGCTATAGGTTGTTGAGGTTCTTCTAATTCTCGATCTTCTTCTTGAATTTCTTTCTTCATTCATGGTTTTGTCATGAATTTTGGGTACTTCTATTTATTCAATATCTTCAGCAGGTCTCTTTTTGGATTTGTTGTAAGCTGAGTCTTCGTCAAATGTTACATCCCTACTAATGTCGATATTCTTGAATCCTGGGAAGTATATTCTGTAAGCCTTCAAGCTTTCAGAGTATCCCACAAATATACCCTTCCTTCCTAAATGATCTAACTTTGTCCTCTTTTCTTTCGGAATGTGTATGTACACTGGACAACCGAATATTCTGAGATGGCTGACTTCTAGTTTCTTCCTGGAAAATACTTCTTCAGGTGTCTTGTTCTCAAGTACTCTGTGTGGAGTACGGTTCTTTACATACACTGCTGTTCTGGTAGCTTCTACCCATAGATGCATGGGAATATCTTGATCATGAATAATTTTTCTTGCAACTTCCATGATCATTCTATTCTTCCTTTTTGCAACCCCATTCTATTGTGGATTATATGGAGTGGATAACTCCCTCTTAATCCTTGAATCTTTGCATAATTCTTTGAATTCATTTGATGTGAATTCTCCACCATTATCTGATCAAAAGGTCTTGATCTTCTTTTTAGTGTGGTTCTCAATCAAGGCTTTGAATTCCTTGAACTTGTTGAATACTTCGGCTTTGTTCTTCACAAAGTATATCCATGTCTTTCTAGAAAATTCATCAATAAAAGAAACATAGTACACATACCTGCTTAATGAATTTATTGACATTGGACTGCATACATCAGAGTGAATGATTTCCAAGATTCATTTTTCCTTGCTCTCACTACTTGAAAATGTATTCTTTGTGTTCTTTCCTTTTGCACATCCTTTGCAGACACCGTCATGTTTTGACTAAATTTTTGGAAGTCCTTCAACAGCTTTGCTTGCAAGAGGTAGTGCTCTGTAGTGCACGTGTGCAAGCCTTCTATGCCAAAGTTCATTTGGCTCTACTGTGTCATGGACCAAGGCTTGTTCTAGATGCCCCTTCAATTTGTATAGACCTCCCTCTTGTTCCCCAATTACTACTGCATCATCAATAGTGTGGTGAGAATTTCTCCTTACTACAGGGGTAGAAATGTCTCCCTTGTGCCTATAGGGCACAAGGGTAGGTTCCTACCCTTATAAACTAGTAAAAAAATGTAAGTAAAAATGACTGAAATAGAGCTGTGAATTGAAACTAAGCTAAGCTACACTAGAACAAGTAAATGGAAGCTATTTTAAACTACATCTAAGATCAAATAACAGAAAGAAACATGGAGATGCAGCCCTTGTGAACCCCTCTGCAAACAGTGGGTCAGGGTTTCACCTCCAAAACCTGCAAAATAAACCTATACTACTATAAAGACAACCTGCAACTAGAAATATTGGTTAGAAAACAAAACAAGTAAATAAACATGCATGAAAAGAAGCTATACCTCACTTGGGTGGAAATGGGCCTGTTGGTCACTGGGCAGACCCGAGTTTACTATAATGTACCAACAACACCCCTAGCTCACTGGCCCTTTCGGCAACAGACCGCGGAGCGGCCTGAAGTCTCACCCGAAGTGATCCTAATGGGTTGGCCAAAGACTCAAGTGTATCGACCAAGTTTTTTATAGCGTCCTGTGTGTGTCTCGTAGCTCTACTTAGCCCATGAGATGTCTCTCTATGATGCGCAGCTTCCTCTTACTTGCGATGAATCTAGCCTTTATCGCATCACCTCATCCTGGGAAACACGTAACTCTCTCCTACGCTCAATCCTCAACTTGTGGTACCGTGCACCACAGCTCCTCTGATGGTGCGATTTTGCCTCCATGTGATATCCTATCGCTGCGACTCAGCATACTTAGCGTATTGGTGTTCAACTTATAGTACTCAACACATGAGACTGTTTTACATTGCGACTCTTAACTGTCTTAAGTGAAACATAGACAAACTCTTATACAGGATACTTAAAGACTTCAACTTGCATTTATCCTTTTAATATGCTATGAACTGAATAACACATACATACATTTACTGTAAGCAAGGTTCACGTAATGAATGACAGATATAACAAGTAAATACAATCACATGAATCAATCACATAATGCTATGATTTTACGTGGTTCACTTCCAGGGTAGAAGCTACGTCCACAGAACTGTGTTTCTATATTATAACTTGAGAGAGGTACACAGTTCTGCTACAATGCATATGCAGCTAGAGATATTCTGGGTAACTCTGCACATAGCCTAGAGCCCTTCTCTCTTAGATCTCTTCTCTATATTGCCTTCTTACAATATACTCTCACTCTCTCTCTCTCTCTTTGTCAATCCCTGCGGATTGTTACAATACAAAATAACAGTGAGCTAACAGACTACTGGACTCTCAGACTCACTGATGTCTGAATAGCTACAGGTTACCCTAATAGCTCCAGAAGGACTGACTAGCTAACCTTTTTCAATACAAACTACATCCCTTTATAGGTGGCCCGAAGGTCTCGCCATTACAACACTGTGGGCCTGTCCCAACAGTAACCCAAAACCCTAATTAGTGACAGTCGGCATATCTGTACTTGGGGTAGCCGCTTTCCATCACACCACTACTCTCTACAGTCTTCCATGCTTCTCGGCGCTAACCATGGGTACTATGCACCACTTCCCATCTTCTGTCCTTCGTCTTCAATACCTCGGCCTCGTCGCTCCTTTTCCTTTATGAGGGTAGCTGAGACCTCCTGTCTTCGCCGCTGCATTCAATGCAGTGGTTGAGCTCTCTCTTCTCGGCCGCTCAGGTACTGTTGTATATCTTGACTTATCTGTCCCAACAGGCATGGTTTCCGGCTCTGCTCTACAGCTAGAAACATGCTATGACGTCGTACATTTACCTTATCTCTTCGTCTTCACCAAAGTGTCTATCCGCAAAAATGACAGCTTCTCATGTAGCTGCGGGACTCTGCTCCAACAGTCCCCTAACACTTACTTATGGCTCATCCCCGAGCCACTACCAGCAGACTTCTCCTACTGTAGCTTCTCCTTGGATTCCTGCGAAGTGCGCTGAAGCTTGTCCCGAAGTCCTGCGACTTCGTTTTGCATAGCTGCGACACGCTCTTGTGCCGAGTCAAGCATAGCTTGACTAATACTAGAGTCTTCTGCTGCATCAATTTCATTTCTGGTGGCAGTGAACTCCCCAACTTTCTGCTCAACTGCATCGACTAGCTCTGTGATTTGTTTTTGATATGGTTGAAGCAGGTCATTGATGTGTATCTCCTTTTCTCTCAACCGCTGTGCTTCCTGCTGCAAGCAGTTCATCTCCGTCGTCTTTCTCATCTTCTGAAGAGCTGCTAAGCTCTTGATTTCTTCCTTCATTGCTGCTGTGGTATTCTCTATCTGCTGAATACTTTGCTGGATTTCTACTTTCTAGGGAGGCTCATCTAACTCCGACCATGTGTTCGTCGCATCAGCTAGCACCAATAGTGCATCATCTATGCGAGATTTCATCTGAGCGGAAGTGAGTTGAAAGGCCTCTACCATACCATTAGCTTGTGGGTGGTAGGGAGTGCTCTTATGGTGCTATTTCTGGAATTCATCCGTCAAGGCCTCAATGGTGCGATTCAAGAAGTGTGTGCCTTGATCGCTCATCAAAATTACTGGGCATCCAAATCTAGTGATGATGTTTTAAAAAATGAACTGTGTGGCTGTAGCAGCATCACAATTTCTTACTTCTTTGGCCTCTGCCCACCTGGTGAGGTACTCTATTCCAGTGATGATATATCTCGCACCAGTTCGTTTTCCTGGTGGGTTGATAGGACCCACAAAGTCTATAGCCCACTTGTCAAATGCACGCAACGTAACCTGCGGTCGCAGTGGCATTTCATCTCGTCGTGAAGGTTTTCCTACCCTCTGGCAGATATTGCTGCATCTACAAAATTCCTTAGTATCCTTATGTAACGTAGGCCACCATAATCCTACGGTCAGGATTTTCTGCGCAGTCGGCTTTCCTGCAAAATGACCTCCTGCGGTACTTGAATATGCTTCTCTAATAATAGCCTCTTTTTCATGCGGCATCACACATCTGTGCAGGAATTCATTTGGACCTAACTTGTATAATTGTCCTGTGATCAGGGTGAAGTCTGCTGCTTTAACAACCAAATGCCTCTTTTGATGCTTGGTAAACTCCTCAGGTTCCCTTCCTGTAGTGAGAAAGTGAATGATATCAGCATAGTACTCATCTGTGATCTGGATAGAGAACAACTGCACATCTGGAAAATTGTCCTCTAGATTACTTGGCTCTTCTCCTGAGTCTATTCACGACAGATGATCAGGTCCGGTGTTCAATCTTCCTGGTTTGACAATGATTTCAAAATCATACCCCTGAAAGAGGAGTAACCATCTGCAGATTCTTCCCCCTAACACTGGCTTATTGACCAGATACTTCAATGCGGAATGGTCAGTAAACATCTTGAATGAGGCACCCAACAGGTAATGCCTGAACTTTTGTAGCGCGTACACCATAGATAAGCCTTCCCTTTCTGTCGTGGTGTATTTCTTTTCTGCTGTTGATAGCTTTCTGTTGGAGTATGCGATAGGATGATCGATACCTCCTTCTCCTGGTTGCATTAAAACAACCCCTAGTGCGATGCCAAATGCATCCACATGTACATGAAACAGATTAGTCCAGTCTGGAAATACTAAGATGGGTGCTGTAACCATCTTCTCTTTAAGTGTGTTTAGATTCTGCTGGCATTCCTCATTCCATAGGAATTTTACATCTTTCTTTAACAATTTTTCCATCGTTGCTGTAATCTTTGCGTATCCCTTGATGAACTTTCTATAGTACCCGGTATGACCAAGTACTATCCTCAATTGTTTGACTGAGTTGGGTGCGGGAAGATTTACAATGATGGCAATCTTTATGGGATCTAGCATAAATCCTTGCCTGCAGACAATGTGACCTAACAAAATACTGAATGGCGCACAGAATATACATGTTTTCAAGTTTAGAGAAATCTGGTACTGCCTACATTTCTCTAACATCAGTCTTAAATCTCCTATGTGCTTTTCAATTAATCCAAATACAGTCCAATCATCAAAATAAACTTCTAGGAATTTATGGATGTATTCTTTAAATACGGCAACTACTACTCTAGAAAAGATAGCTGGTGCGTTCTTAAGACCAAAGGGCATTACCATATACTGGAATGAGCCCCATTCTGTTGCAAAAGTGGTCTTATGTCAATCTTCTGGGTGGATTCTGATCTGGTGATAGCCTGAAAATCCATCAGTGAAGGAGTAGACCTCCTTTCCTCCCACATTGTCTAGTACTTCATTAGTGAAAGGTGTCGAAAATGGGTCATGAAGCGATGCATCGTTGAGTTTACGCATGTCGACACATATCCTAATGTATCCTTTAGTTTTCTTTTCTTGCACGACCATGGGACTAACCCATTTGCTCTCTTCCACTGGCTCGATGATCCCTACTGCTAGCATCTTATCGATCTCATCCTTAAATTTTTCTTTGTAGCGCGGATTTAATCTATATGGACGCTGCTTGACTGGTCTAGCATCCTCCTTCAATGGTATCCTCATTACTCCCAGGTCTCCGACTATTCCCTTCATCTCTGTGAACTTGGTGGGAAATAAGTCTTGATAGTCATGTAGCAAGTCTGCAATCTGTCTAACTGTTTCATCATTCCAATAGTCTCCAATAGAAGCAAACTTTGGTTCTGTGTCTGTGCCAATATTGATCTTTTTAATCTTGATCGGCTCTGTGATTGTTGGAATATGTAGCTTCGGTCCATCAACATCGCGAGTCCCTTTTGACTCCGGAATGTTGATGTTGCGAGGATCCTCATCCTCCTCCTCTGGTTCTGATGCGAAGTTATAACATTCTAGCGCCTCTTCTAACTGGATGGCCCACTCGGGTTGAGTATGTACTGGTAGGGTACAATCCTCAAATATCTTATTCTTTATTACATCTTGGACCTGATCAACATTTGGATACTCAGATTCAAAAGTGAAGGTAAGTAGAAAGCTGTCTATTAGAAGTGGCCATGTAGTCGTTCCCTTGCTCAATTCAGTCTCTGTGTACCAGTTCCGTGGAACTGTGTCCAAAGTGTAAATGAATCGATGAACCCATTCATCCTCGAGAATGTTCGACCAATCCTATTCACACATCTGAATATGTGACCTGGGGTCACTTTCTCCTGTGTATCTCTGCTGGACATACTCTCTGTCGATAGAGAATCTGATCGCCATCAATCTCTTAAGATCATCCCATGATGCGATATTCTCTTTATGTGCATACCACCATCTTGTAGGTGTGGCTCGTACTGCAAGGTCCATAGCTACGATCCTCTGCTCGTGAGGAATTTGTTGTTCAAACTGCGTGAGAAAGTCCTAGATATCTGTTAGACCATGAAATGATGGAATCTCATTGATCTCTGTGACAATCCATCGCAGTGACTTAGTCATGTACACACATCTACATGCTGAGACTTTGTAAATTCTGTTCTGCCAGTTCTCTAGACCAACATCCGAATCCGATGCGCATGAGATGTCGCATCGCCAACTAATGTTCCCTTCTGTGGTTGGATTGATGTAGTCGCTCTGGTTCGCAGTCATCTGATAGAGACTGTCCATGTTGCATGCCTCTTCCTCTGCTCGGATAGGTTCAATGTATCTAGGACCCTGAAGAGGATCTAATGGTGTGATGACCCGGATCTGCGCATCTTCAAAGGTCATTTGTCTTCTCTTTAAGTCGATAACAGCCATGTTATCGATCGCCCAATAAATGCCTGGTAGTGTTGGATATGGTCTACTATCGCCAATGATTTCTATAACTTCAAAGTCCACAGAGCTGCAAACTCCGTCAATGTCAACTGGTACCTGCGATAATCGACCCAGGGGTGATACCCGTTGTTGATTAGCTAATCTAAGATGGATAGGCGATCTAAATAACTTAGGGCTACCCATTTGTTCCCATTTCTGCTTAGTCAGAACATTTACCTCTGATCCTAGATCTAGGATCACCTCGTCCATTTCAAATTCTCCAACCTGTGCTGTGAGTTGCATATCTCTTCCTATTCTTGTATGTCCCATAATGCTATGAACAGCACATTTTGCACTGCTCACGGAAGAAGATGGTTAACACTGATCTATGATGCACTGAATTTCTCCGATAGCTTGCTCATTTCTCACGAGTTTTAAACAACTACGCAGGAAGGATTGTACACTTCCTGTCAACTCATCCTCGTCGCATGTGCCCGATGTGGTAGCCTGTGATATCTATACAGGGCTAATGCCACAAGGTGCTTGCTGCGGTATGCCCCTAGACGGAGGTACCTGCGATCCTGATTGCATAGGGTCATCAAAGAAAGTCTTAGCTTCCTGAAATGTCTGTTTATTCTTATGTAGGTCAAGTGGTGTTGCTTTGTTAGGAGATTTGCACACCCACTCCTGACCTGTGGTCTTTTCAGTAACCTGCGATGTCCCATTGGTGGAAGCACCGCTGCGAGTCACAATGTTGAATCTTGGTTATGGTTCTTCTTGCTCAGCAGAAATAAGCTAGATGTTCTGGTGTACTGCTAGCTTAGGTTCTCTGATCTTAGCTATCAAGGTAGGACAGTATTCTATAGCGTGATCGTAATATTTTCAATAGTTACATGTGGTGGTAGGGCTCTGACAGTCCCTAGCATAATGTCCTAGAACTCCACAATTGTAACAAGTGACTGGTCCGTGACCGTGGCCAAAGCCTTCTCCCTGGCCAAAGCCTCCTCCACGTCCTTGTCCTATGAATCCTCCTCCATGGCCAACATGAGCTTGATCATACTGTGGTCCTGCTGCTGGACCCTGTGTTTCTGACTGGACTCTGTACAAGTCTTGCTTGCTCCCGACCATGAGATCATAAGCTCGGTAATCATGTTCATCATGGCCTATGGACTTGCAGAAGACACAGTATAAGTTATTAGGTGTCTGCACGTACTTCTGAAGTAGAGGGAACTGGTGAGGTAAGTGTCCTCTTGTTTTGCATATTTCACACCACGGCCCGTGGGTCTGTGGTAAGGGGTTAGGAGCCCTAGTTGCTATATATTCTACAAAGACTGGACAATTATCTTTAGTATGGCCTTGTGCTTTACACTTTACACACCATATGTCTTGTGCAACCTCTTTCCCTTTCTTAAGCTCATGCATCTGTATCGTGAGATTAGCCAACTGGTTTTGCAGATTTGTCATACCTATGCTGGTTTCAGCTAGAGGTGAAGCCTCTAGTTTCATCGCCATCTCCAATGCATCGTCCTGCATCTGGAGTTTCTGCTACATTAATGGTAGTCTGATGTGAGGGAGCAATGCTACAATAAAACATTCCTTATGCTGCTCCGGTGCAAACTCAAAGCTGACTTGGTCTATAAGGGCTTTAAATTTCTGATCAAAGTCCCACACTGACTCTGTAGGTAACTATTTGATGTCTTTGAGCTTTGTAATGCACTGTGACTCAGACTTAGGTTTCTTAAACTCTTTAATAATGGTGGTCCTGACCTGGACAAGTGTTTTGGGTACCGCTAAGGTATACTTCATATACCATGTTAAGGCTCGTTCTCTCAGTGTGGTCACCAAATGTACAAGTTTACTATTATCATCATTGATTGCTTTAATGGTCCACACGGTTTCACATAGAAACCAATGCTGCTATGGGTCCTCTGCCCCTGTACCCTTAAACATAGGTAGCTTCATATCATCCCCCATTCTATTTCTACGTGGTGGATGTTGATTTGTTGTGTTACTACCACTCGGTGGTGTAGGTGGAGGTGATGTAGCGGTAGTGTGTACTGTCTGGGAACTACTAGATGGAGTTCCTACGGGATTGTTCTGAGTCCCGATCTGTTTCTGTGGGGTATAAGGGTGGTAAGGGATACCCCCTTCTGTTCTTTCTGTGGTACCATGACTCTGTTGTCTAGTATTATCTGAACTGTTTTCAAATATGGGAGAGCTGAAATCTACTTTGTATTTCTTTCCACTACGTGTACGTCCAATGTCATCAAAATCACTTTCAAACTCTTGTGACATTACTATCTTTACTTATTCATCTGAAACTAGATCCATTGTTCCTTTTTCATGTAATAACATCTTAATGGACAAGTTTAAATATTTTAGGTACTTACCGCGATATCCTTTGAAGAAGTACCGCTCAGCCTCGCTGAAGCTTTCTCTCTGTTCAACTGCAAACGCTGTGACAAAGCCTTCTAGCACACTCGCAAGCCAGAAGTCTACTGTCCTCGTAATGGGATTATCAAGGTTCTTCACACTCTGAATCAACTCCGGTGTCCAGACAATGTTTCTTTTCTTCTTGAATATGCTCGTATCAGTCAACTTTGATAACCAGTCGTAAAGCTCGTTTCCAAAGGTCGCAAAAAATATCGCATGCGGGTCTGTAACGATATGTTTTTGTAACCAGTCCTCTATACTCATTCTAGGACTCTTTTTCTTATGTTTGAAAAAATATTTCTCCTTAGATCCAACCCACTCGTTGAGTTCATGTCTAGTAGGATGCCACCAGAACATCAGTGCTCAGTTTGTTCAAAACTAGCAATGGAACCATTTGTTGGTCGCTGGGCAAACCCGGGTTTACTATAATGTACCAACAACACCTCTAGCTCACTGGCCCTTTCAGCAATAGACCATGGAGTGGCCTGAAGTCTCACCTGAAGTGATCCTAATGGGTTGGCCAAAGACTCAAGTGTCTCGACCAGGTTCTGTATAGCATCCTGTGTGCGTCTCGCAGCTCTGCTTAGCCCGTGAGATGTCTCTCTGCGATGCGTAGCTTCCTCTTACTCGCAATGACTCTAGCCTTTATCGCATCACCTTGTCCTGGACAACACGTAACTCTATCCTACGCTCAATCCTCAACCTGTGGTATCGCGCACCACAGCTCCTCTGATGGTGCGATATCACCTCCCTATGATATCCTACCGCTGTGACTCAGCGTACTTAGCGTACTGGTGTTCAACTTACAGTACTCAACACATGAGACTGTTTTACACTGCGACTCTTAACTGTCTTAAGTGAAACATAGACAAACTCTTATATAGGATACTTAAAGACTTCAACTTGCATTTATCCTTTTAATATCCTGTGAACTGAATAACACATACATACATTTACTGTAAGCAAAGTTCACGTAATGAATGACAGATATAACAAGTAAATACAATCACATGAATCAATTACATAACACTATGATTTTACATGGTTCACTTCTAGGGTAGAAGCTACGTCCACAGAACTGTGTTTCTATATTATAACTTGAGAGAGGTACATAGTTCTGTTGCACCGCATATGCAGCTAGAGATCTTCTGGGTAACTCCGCACACAGCCTGGAGCCCTTCTCTCTTAGATCTCTTCTCTATATTGCCTTCTTACAATATACTCTCTGTCTCTCTCTCTCTGTCAATCCCTGCGGATTGTTACAATACAAAATAACAGTGATCTAACAGACTACTGGACTCTCAGACTCGCTGATGTCTGAATAGCTACAGGTTACCCTAATAGCTCGAGAAGGACTGACTAGCTAACCTTTTTCAATAAAAACTACATCCCTTTATAGGCGGCCCGAAGGTCTCGCCATTACAACACTGTGGGCCTATCCCAATAGTAACCCAAAACCCTAATTAGTGACAGTCGGCATATCTATACTTGGGGTAGTCGCTTTCCGTCACACCACTGCTCTCTATAGTCTTCCATGCTTCCCGGCACTGACCATGGGTACTATGCACCGCTTCCCATCTTCTGTCCTTCGTCTTCAATACCTCGGCCTCATCGCTCCTTTTCCTTTATGAGGGTAGCTGAGCCCTCCTGTCTTCGTCGCTACCTTCAATGTAGTGGTTGAGCTCTCTCTTCTCAGCCGCTCAGGTACTATCGTCTTTCTTGAATTCTCTGTCCCAACAGTCACGGTTTCTGGCTCTGCTCTACAGCTAGAAACATGCTACGGTATCGTAGCTTTACCTTATCTCTTCGTCTTCGCCAAACTGTCTATCTGCCAAAATGGCAGCTTCTCCTGTAGCTGCGAGACTCTGCTCCAACAGGGCCACCATGCCCTAGCTCATGGGAGCACCTCTCTCTTGGTTGGGGAGCAATGGCTTGGAGAAATGGAGCTGGAGGAGAGGGAGAGTGGGTGGTTTGAGAGCAAGAGGTCTCAAAGCATCCACGGGCAGCATAACAATATGAAAATGAGGAGTGTTTTGAGAGTGACCCCCCACCCTCCTTATATAGTTTTTCCAAGGGGTTTTAGGGCTTTAAGCCATTGGTCAAGGCTTTAGACCCTTTTTTGAGCCTTTAGCCCCTTCCTCCCTAACTTTAGCCCCTTTTAGGGTTTTAGCCCCTTTTGAGGGCTTTAGCTCCTGGGGGTCTATTTTGGGCTCTTTTTTTGGGGTTTCTAGCCCTTTTCTTCATCCTTGGGCTCTTTTGGAGGTGTGGGGGTTAAATGGAAGGTCATGGAAGGTCTTATGGAGTGAAATGAGTGCTGTGGGATGGTGTCCTTGGGTGGTGTAGGCCATTGAGAGCTGTGTGGTAGATTTTTGGGTTAACAGATTGCCCCCTGATGTGTGAGGGCAGGAGCTCAACGTATGTCCGACGAACATCCTAGGATTTGCTGTCGAGAGGTGGTGCTTCTGGGGCTGGGGCTTGGTGGCTTTTGGTTTTGTATTAATTTGGTTCCCATAAATGGGTGAGATACAATAAATGTGTGAAATGTATATGGATGAGGTGGGCATTCACATGCTCATGACAATGTCAAAAGAATCATTTGATCTATGCTCTAAAATACAAGAGTCGATCATATACAACTGATGTTACAATGATGGTTGCCTCTATGTGAGGCTGAATACAACACTAATATGGTACATTGGACCCATGGCATTCTCATGGAATGCTATATCTTCATGACTGACGGTCTGCTAGATATGGAATGGTACATTGGACCCATGGCATTCTCATGGAATGCTATATCTTCATGACTGACGGTCTGCTAGATATGGAATGGTACATAGCTATACAGACTCATTGATTAAGAGTCAGATTCTATGTGGTACAAGTATGCCGCATCAATCATAAAGGTATATCGAAACACTATTGGGGCTTCTGAAAACTGTCTCCAATGCAACCTAGAAATCACAAAGGACATAACCTGTTTAGGTCCCTCTAGTGGACTCACCAATGTGCTAGAGTCGAGTGACATCCGAGGTCTTCAACCAAGTATTGTGTGGAACAAACCCTGTACGAATCTCAATGGTGTGATGATGGAGTTGAAGTCAAGCACGTGAGAAACAACCATCCTAAGAGGCACTAAGGACTCCTCTTAAGTGGTCCAAGTAACTCATCAATGATGTTAATGAAACCAAGGTACAAGGACCTCTGGGTCTATCCTCTGGAATATGTGTGTTGGTGTCGACAGAGGGAGACTTGCCCCTAGTCAAGGCAATGATGTTTCCTTGACCAGGAATGCGAGGGATAACCGAAAGGTGTGAAGCAATCTGCGGACTGACTCACTGGATTGGGGGGTGGAGGGAAGGGAAAAACTGAATAGGGGCAAGGGGGGAGTGGGAGACTCAAACTTCCTTTGTTCAGAGTATGACGGCAGGGCGTACCAGGCAGCAAGTGAAACTTAACTCAAGGGAATGGGATCATAGCTGTAATACCGGGAATGTCGTTGCAGATGGGAAATACTTGGAGGAGGTGGACCCTTTTGGTACTGATGGGATCCAAGGAAGACACATTGTAGAGTAATCTGAACAAAGGCCACCCAATGTGGGGATGCTGCCAAACTATTTTCTATGGGGTGGTGTCTAGGGACACCGTTGTGGTACGATCTCGTGGATTTTTGGTGAGCCCGAGAAGGTAAATGCTCGATGGTGCTTTCAATTTTAGAGAGTCTGAAAGCACAAAGAAGACTCCAGTGGGGGATCTTTTTTGTTGGTAGTCTCGTGTGCCTGAAAAGGGATAAAAGTATATATAGGAGAGTTCACCCATCTTGGAGGGGATGAGAGACTTCTTTACCATTGGTAGTCCAATCAGGCCGGAAAAGGTTAAACCTACACTGACTGGAAGGTCATTCAGATACTTTTACGAGCATGAATGAAACCAAGTTTGCTCGATGATATTTTCTTGTTGAGATGGCTGGAAAAGAGCTTAACGACAACCTATGGTGAGCTTTTTCATAAAGTGCGGACCCTCTGCCCGAGAAAGCACAAAAGTATGCAGAGGGGAACGGTCTTGGCTTGAGTGTGCCAAGGAGGTCCTTTTCATGAAATGGTCTACATGGTCCACAAAAGGAGGTAAATGAGACGATGTAGATGCCCTTTCCTATACTTTAGCGAGTGGGAAAGGAAGCAGCTGTGCTTGGTGATCTTTTCATTGTTTTAAGGAGTCAGAAAAGAGCTTAAACAAACTCCAATGTGGTCAACTGATGGTGGCATGAGCAGTGCCCCCATGTCGGGATGGTGGACAGAGGTCCACAGGTCATCCATGCAGTATGGATGGAGCAGAAGGCTCTCAAACATACCAATAAATGCATGGGATAGATCATAGTAGAGGCCTGCGAGATGGTGCGACAGAGGCATGCAAACCGAGGTGGCTCTCAAACATAGGTCAAGAGAGTATGTGTGTGTGTTGTGGTTGATGAACTTGACTACATGCAATGTGAGTGCAAGTCCAGGGGCACTTATATGCCAAATACGTGCAAGAAAAGAAATCATTTTGTGGACAGTGGTCTAGAGGTCTGCGTAAGGTGCGGTGAAAAGAAAAGACAATCTATGTGTTAAAAATAGAAAATAAAAGCTAAAATTACATTTCTTAACGGGTAGTGGCCCGAGGAAACTTCTATGTCAAATACATGAAAGAAAAACAAAGGGTTTTGTGGGCGGTGGTCTAGATGTCTGCATAAGGTGTGGTGAAAAAGACAATTATAACTATAAAAAGTAAAATATGGTACAATCCTTCACGGGCTATGGCCCGATCGCTCACATGAGTTGCGATCGGGTAGTGTGATACGAGTACTGGTCCGTAGACACTCGCATCGTTATGTCATGGCTCATGAATTGATGTGACTTGTGGGAAATGGTCCTGAAATTGACTTTTTAAACATGAGACAATGGTCTCATAAGGAAATGAAAGTTTGATCCCGGAGGTGTGAGAGGTGTCTCGAATAGGTTTCGGGTGACTTTTGACTAGCAGCTGATGGTGTTGTCTTTGATTTTTGCTAAAAAAATGTTGGAAAACAAAAAACCAAAAATGAAGTGACTCATTGGTGATGTTAAGCATAAAATTTCTTGAGGTAGAGCCCATTGTGGGGGTTCTCCAAGAGTTGACCATCTGAGTCAGTGAAGAGATATGCCCCCTTGCCGAGACGAAGGTCATTGGCAAGGCAGGGTGACGAAATCTGGTCTTTTATTTGAAGAACTGATTCCACACTATGGTTTTAAGGGAATGGGGTAGAACCAAAGGTGGTCTTACATATATCTTCGTCATCACGTAAGTGGCACCGAGGTAGATCAGGTGGATTTTCCACGACCAATGAGACGGAAGGGAAACTAGTACTAGAGATCATGTAAATGGTACTGGTTGTGGTTTTGGTGGCCTTGCCCCCAGTCTCTGTTGGAGGAAGAGGGGCAAGCCTAGAGACAGAAGGATTCTTTGATGGACCTAGAGGTGGGTGCAACATCATCTCAATTGGATGGACATGAGTTAACACATCCTGGGGCCTCAGCGGTATGGTAGGTGGTTCAAGGTACCACACAGGATCTCCTAGTGTGAAATCCTGTAGATTGCGGGTTTCCAAGACAGACTTACTCATGATCTTGGTTGGTAGGAAAATAAAAAGGAAAAGGAAAAGGAAAATGATCATGTTGATCAGGAATGAACCCCACTATTTCCCTGGTAACTAAGGTTGAGGTTACAACTAAGGTTGCGACGGTGGCTCGAGAAACAACGGAAGAGAGAGGTCTAATGGACCATCAGTGATGGTGGAGACAAGAGGGTCTATAGAATTGGACATCATGTAAATGGACATGGTGTTTGAAGAAGGAGGTGGGGGATGGAATTCTTCAATCAAAGTGATCTCAGACTCAAGGGAATGGTGATGGAGATCAGCAAGGGCCATTCGAAATTCAGGCAGGTCTTGGAAATGGTGGGAGTAGTGTCCATACAAGCCGCAAAGGGTGCAAGCATGGTTTGTCCTTAATGCCTTGTTATTTATTACTAGCACGGTTGGGAGTTCAACCACGTGGATGTTTTCATTTGTATCCATGGCATCCACATGCGCATGGATCAGTGGGATTTTAGGGAAATTCTGAGTTGGATGGCCCTGTTGTTCGCAGATGGCACAAGGTGGGACTGGCCATGGTTCTGCGCTAGCTTTGGTGTTCTTACCCCTCGCCCTTTTGGGTTGGGGCGGTGCAGGTGCGGGTGTGGAAGTTAGCTTATGTGGACTAGGTGGGGGGTGTGACTCAACCACAATAGGTTGCACCAGAGTTAACACAACCTGGGGCATTACTGGTTGAGCTGGTGGATCTAAATACCACACCAGGATCCCCAATGTAATGTTGGGTAGGCTTAAGGTGGCCATGACTGGCTTGCTCATGACACTAGGTGGGGGAAAGAGGAAGGGAATTGTATGGACTAGAGATGAGCCCACATAACTCCCAGCTGGTTGCATGTGGGGGTGAGGTTGTGGTTGCGGCTGCACATAATGCTGCTACTGTGGATGATGTTGCAGCTACTGTTGGTGTTGTAGCTGCGGATGATGTTGTGGTTATGGTTGGGGCTACGGCTGCGGTTTCTATTTGGGTGCAGCAGTGCTTAATGAGACCATGCACAAGTTCATAGTTTGATTTTGTGTCGGTGGTGGTGACACCAATGGGAAAGGAGTCGTCATGGTGGGATCGGTAAACAACCCAGGGCCCACATTCAACGGTGGGGAGGCTAGTGTGTTTTCAACCACACTGTTGGTTACAGGGATGACGTTAGCATGTGTGGTCACCCCTTGCAGCTCGATGGTGGTGATGGTGGGGAAAATAACATTGGTAGGCGCTATTAACCCTTGCAGATCATGGTAGGTGAGCTGGTCAACCGTCACAATCTTCCCTTCATGGGGGAACATCATGAGGCGGAAGACAGTTGATGCTACAGCTCGCATGGCATACATGTAACTCCTCCAAGGAGGAGGTTGTAATACAGTTGAGCGTTGATGACCTCGATGTTGATCATGACTGTCTTCCCGGCTAACGTGATGGGGACATGGGGGAGGATTCCTTGGGCTTTAGTGGGGTGTCCATCATAAGCCTGCAGAGTCATGGAGGATGGTTGCAGAATCGGTGATCCAAGCTTCTGCCAAACCAGGGTAGACATGATGAACATGGATGCCCCCTCATTCACTATGCATCGGTGCACAACCAAGTTCCAGATGGATACTAGGATTTGGAAGGCGATAGTGGAGGGCATGTGCAGCTCTCCATTGTCTGTATCAAATGTGATTATCTTGGAATCAGAGGGGTCTACTGCCCCTAGAGCAGCTAGTAAGGATTTCCGTTGCATTGGGCACATTTTAAGTACCTCAAGAGTGGAAATGGCAGTTGGTGTTTGGACCAAATCGTCCACAATGCTATAGCTGACTTTAGCTCTAGCTGTGGTGTTATTGGAAATTTTACATATGGGGGGGTGCAGGAATGAAGGTAATTGGAGAGGTAGGTTGGTTGTCTTAGACGTGGATGTTGCTGATGAGTCAGCAGGTTCAGTGGTGAGACCGTACTGATTTCATCTAGTTTGTAAGTTGACCTCTTCAGTGGTCATGGTCATCAGGTGGTGAACACCTGTTTCGGCCGTGGGCGGTGCCTTCGAAGCATTGGGATTGGCCTGGGGAGGGGGAGCGGTTGCCACCAATCCTTGGAGTGGTAGTGGGTTTTGAAGCACCCTGGGAGGAGGTCCTTGTGGTGCCTGGTTGGGTTGGGCTTGGGTGGGGGCATTGGCGGCTTGTTGGGCCTCATTTTGAATGGCTTGCTTAGCGTGAGCCATGAGGGGACACTCAAATGTGTAATTCCCATAAACATTGCAGAGTGTACAAGGTTGGTTTGTTCGCAATGGTGCGTTGTGTCTTGGTGCATTCTGTCGTGGGGGGTTTTGGGCTAGCCGGTTAGCCATGGCATTATTGGGAGAGTTTGGTTGCTGACCACCTCCCTGCAGTTGGTTATTGCCTTGGTTGCAGGGTCGTTTGTTTCTAGCTTTCCCTTGTTGATTGTTGGGGGCAGGCTGGTTGGGACAGTTTTGTTGTGCAAACACTTGTCCCAGTGGAGTGGGTGGAGTGGGGGCGGGGGCTTGAACTTGTTGCACTGGTGGTGCATAGTATATTTGTGGGGGTGGTGGTGCCAAAAATGTGGGCATTTTCCCCACAAACTATTGTGTTGGCCAAGCCATGGCCTGAGCCTACTGCGGTGGCACAGGTTGTGCATAAGAGGTTGTTGCTCCGGACTAGGACATCATTCTAGCATAGTCCGGAGCTTGGTTTTGATAAGAAACATTAACCGTGTTACTTGGTTGTGGTGCCGTGGCAAGTGGTGTTGGTCGAGGATGTGGTTGTTGGGAGACTGACCCTATGATGCCATCCGCAATGTGGGATGCCTCCAGTGTGTCGCAGTAAGAGGCACTTGGATGGGGAGCATCTAGAATGACAGTGTACAAGTATCCAGACTAGGTGTAAATGAGATCAAATTGTTGGGCCTTCAATATGGCCTCTTCTTTAGATTGGGGACATTCAGATGCGACGTCCTTTGCGATGGGTGGGAGAAAAGTCTTGAGGAACCAATCCAAGAATATCTTGTCATCAAGTTGGATCTTACATAAGCTATGATGCCACTGCCACTCATGGATATGGTCAGTGATGTGGCTGGCAGTGTTTTGGTGACAGGATAACCGGATCTCCACCCCTTCGTCATATCTGATAGGGAGTTGGAAATACTATAGGAACATTAATGCTAGGGAGTTGAAGTTAGGGTATTTGGCTTGTGGCAGCTCAATGTACCATTTGGCTGTGGCACCTGTAAGGGTGCATTGGAATAGCCTCAGTCTGATGGAGTCTTCTATGATGCTATTGGATGAGCACCATAGATTGAATGTCATTATATGATTTTGGGGACATTCCCTGGCTTTGCCTTCAAACTTTGGGATGTCCTATGGCAGCTTAGTTGGAATGGCTGGCCAAAAATCTTGGTGACAGATGGGGTCATTTGTCAATATAGCCAGGTCAGGCAAGTTCAAATGAGCCATGAATGGTAGATTTGACCCCAAGTTGATGTGGGATGGGGCTGCAATGGGAGTGGGGTTTGCAGGTGCATAATGCATCTGCATGGCTGGGAGTGCTTGTGGTGGTACCATGGTGGATAGGCCAATGCCCCCAAGTGTTGTGTGTGGGATGGTATGGGTGGCAGGGGAATTTCCCCCTTGCATGGCAGTAGGGGCAATGTGGGTGGTGGGTGCACTTCCCCCCTATGTGGCGGGTGGGACAATGTGTGTGGAGGGGCCACTACCCCCATGTGTGGCCACTGGACTAGTTTGGTTGGTCACTATGGGTGGTGGAAATTGGATAATGACAGTCTGCATGACTGTTCTTGGGCCACTTTCCATGTTGTGGATGATTGGTTGTGATGTGGACATGGGTCCACTTGCTAAGGTTAGACCAGAAAATGGATCCTAGTTTGCAGTATCCATGGGGCTAGATGCTGCGATGTGGAGATCTGGTTCAAACTGATATGGGTCTGAATCAGAATCAGAGGCTGTGTGGCCCTCTAATGGTGTGGGAGATCACTAAAAATGGTTATGATGGTGTCGACTGATTGTTCCAAATGGTGGTGGTTCACCTCTTAGGCGTGAGGAAGATCGGGGAGGATCAATTATGTTTGCTTGTGTGTATGAAATTGGTAGGTATGAAATTTGTACCCCAATTTCAATGGCTTCCTACTAGCTAAAGGTGTTCTCTTGGCCACCAAGACTGCCAGGAGACAGCGCTTGGCTTTTTCCTCACGGGTAACTCTACTCAATCGGAAGGGGTCATTGCCCGTTTTGCTTGGCAATTCCTCTTAGCGGCCAGCTACTTTGGGGTTCCTGTGGTACTCCTCACAATGAGTTTCTGGGAAAATCCCAAATACTTCCCACAGTTGTAGCAGTCAGGGACTTATGTCCTCAAAGACTGCAGAGTTGATTGAACTTAGTGTAAATTTGGTAATTTTTAAGGCTCACTCAGCGTCATGAACTGAGTTTGGTTAATTATGTGGTATGGTGTGTTGGTTTGCTTGCTTGTTCTAGTATTTGGTTTGCAATATGGTTTATGAATTCATGGTATATCTCACATCATGGTTTTGTATGAAAACATGAACAGAAACTTGTAAGAAAATGTAGTGATTAACCCTGAATTGTTGGCCTAACTAAATGTCTGCCTCTCAATGGTATTCTTCTTCAACCAAGAGAAGGTGCTGGGCTCTCAACAAAATGGGACTAAGCCCATTCGTAGATCCTCAGGTCACCTCCCAAGTGCTAGGTTGGTCAAGCAGGGAGGACGCTTAGCGTCGTGAGAATCCCTCCTTCTCTACCCCTCATACCTTCCAGGTTACCTAGTTTTAATGGTTTAGGAAAAATGCCATGGAGTGCCTAGATGTATATGAGCTTTTCCCTTCGTCATATCCCAGAATACCCCAGAGGGTGATGACTCGGTAGAGGAGGAAGGGGGCAGCAAAATGGTTAATTTTATGTTACTTTTAGTTAGGCTAATTCATTTTATTGAACCTTAGTGATTGGATTAGCATATACACATTGTTCATTGATTTATTTGCAAAAATTGAAAAAAGGAATAAAAAGAGACCTGTAATGGTGGACAGAGGTGGCTAGGCCACACTAACAGTCCTATAAAACTGGAAATTACTACTAATTAAACTGAAAAACAACTCCTATGTGACGGGTTGCACATTTTTTACCAAATCCCGCGAGGGGGCCGCGAGAGTTTTCTAGAAATGAGCGAAGGGGTCACACAAAATGCCAAAACAGTCACAACTTGAGCTCCTAGGCTGAAATCACACCTATCTGAGGATTAAGTGCACCTTAGGCATTCCTGTCTACCAATTAAGTCTGCCTTCCCTCACCTTTTCCCTCGATAAGAGCGACTTTCTCCGGAAAGGGGTGTTTTTGGTGCTGTAGGTTCAGATCTAGCCACTAGTAACTGGTAATGGGTTAGTCTGACTTGGATCGACCTAGCAGAGGCTTCGACATTGACAGAAAATAGGAAATAAAGTAGATTTAAACAGATCTAACAGAACATTTTTGAAAACTAGGGTAAAAACTGAAAAACTTGAAATTTTTTCCCAGGGATCCTGTGGGATCGACCAAGGGGAGTCGCCAAAGCTGTGGTGAGAAATTCTCCTCACTACAGGGGTAGAAATGGCTCCCTTATGCCTATAGGGCACAAAGGTAGGTTCCTACCCTTAGAAAACAGTAAAACAATGGAAGTAAAAATGACTGAAATAGAGTTGTGAATTGAAACTAAACTAAGCTACACTAGAACAAGTAAATGGGAAATATTGTAAACTACATCTAATATCAAATAACAGAAAGAAACATGGAGATGCAACCCTTGTGAACCCCTTTGCAAATAGTGGGTTAGGGTTCCGCCTCCAAAACCTGCAAAATAAACCTATACTACTATGAAGACAACCTGCAAATGATGTTAATGGCAAACCTGCAACTAGAAATATTGGTTAGAAAACAAAACAAATAAATAAACATGCATGAAAAAAAGCTATACCTCATTTGGGTGGAAATGGGCCACCATGCCCTAGATCATGGGAGCACCTCTTTCTTGGTTGGGGAGCAATGGCTTGGAGAAATGGAGATGGAGGAGAGGGAGAGTGGGTGGTTTGAGAGCAAGAGGTCCCAAAGCATCCACGGGTAGCATAACAATATGCAAATGAGGAGTGTTTTGAGAGTGACCCCCCACCCTCTTTATATAGTTTTTCCAAGGGGTTTTAGGGCTTTAAGCCCTTGGTCAAGGCTTTAGCCCCTTTTTTGGGAATTTATCCCCTTCCACCCTAACTTTAGCCCCTTTCAAGGTTTTAGCCCCTTTTTGAGGGCTTTAGCTCCTGGGGTTCTATTTTGGGCTCTTTCTTGGGGGGTTTTATCCCTTTTCTTCATCCTTGGGATCTTTTGGAGGTGTGTGGGTCAAATGGAAGGTCATGGAAGGTCTTATGGAGTGAAATGAGTGTTGTGGGATGGTGTCCTTGGGTGGTGTAGGCCATTGAGATCTGTGTGGGGGATTTTTGGGTTAACAAATAGTCTTTCCCTTTGGCCACATGAGAACTTTCCCATCTACAAATGCAACCCTCATGCCTTTTGCATCTAATGCAGATATGGAAAGGAGGTTCTTCTTTAGTCTTGGTACAAATAATACATCCTTCATCATCATAGAATTTCCAGAGTCTAGCTTATAGGAGGATTCCCCACTACCTTCAATTGGATACTGGTAGTCATCTCCAAGTTTCACCTTGTGGGGTTATTCATGTTCTGATAGTTTCACAAAGGATTCTTTGAATCCTCTCATATGTTTGGAAGCCCCACTGTCTATAAGCCAATCATTTATTTCATGTGTGATGTTTCCCGTGAGAGCAGAAATCAAGACATATTCTTCATCACTTAAAGAATCATCACTTTCTCGTCTGATTCTTTTTGTGGAAGGTTCACCATCTTCTGCAGCATGAGCATGATGTCTTATTTTGTTCCCTTTCTTCTTGATGGAGCTATTTTTGTTCTTAGGAAAATCTCTAGCACAGTTTCCTATCACATGTATAACATTTGAACTTAGGTAGATTCTTGTTAGGTCTTTTAGGATGAAAGTGCTTACCTTGGTGATGATTTATTTTTCTCTTCTTGGATTTCATTATTAGATCTTGATCTTCACTTCCCATCTTTTCTTCTCAAGCTGCTATCCGAGCTTCTTCTTGTGAGCATTCTTCCCTTAGTCTGCTGAACTTGACTAGCTTCTTTCTGGCATAGATCCCTTGAATGAAAGAGTCCCATGTCCTAGGGAGACCATTCAAGGTGGTCATTACAATCTCTACATTTTCCACTTCTTCATCCACTTCTTCAAGTTGTTTTTTGTTCCGAGAGACCCCTGTGAAGTATGACTATATGGTCTCTGCATTCTGGATCTTCACATTCTTCAACTGGTTCCTCAAGGTCATATTTTGGTTTATATTCTTTCCTTCAAACAGTTTGGTCACGGAATCAAACATAGCTTTAGGTGTCTTTAGAGAGGACACCTATGGTATGAGGTGATCCTTTATTGAATCAGCAATAATCCTCTTAGCCATTACCAATTTCTTCTTGTGTAATGCTTTAGCCTCATCTCCATCTGGAACTGGAACCTCTGTATTGATGTAGGAGTCTAATTCATTTTCTTCGAGGAGTAGAGAGATCCTATATTTATAGGCCTGAATGTTATCAGCTCCATCAAGATTTTGATCAAGCTTGGTATGATGAGACATATTAACTGAGAACCTCAAATGGAAATACAAAATATTTAGATCTTACCAGGTTAAGATGTCGGATCTGGATCTGGAGCTGAATTTCTACAGAGCTGGTTCAGGAGTAGATTAGGGTTTGAATTTCCTAGAGTTCTGTCCAACCAAAAGCTTTGATCTTGATCTATAAACTTCGATTTTGTGGAGGAGATCAATCTAGGCTTGGTCTCACTCAAAAATTCCATTTCTATGGAAAGCCCTAATTTTTGGCAATAGTGTCAGGTCAAAAAATGAAAATGATCAGAATCAGATTGTGCTTGGACAAAAAGATGCACCCTAGAGAGGAGAGTCATCCTAACCTTCTTTTGCTGAAAATCTGTGGAGAGAGATCCATAAAGTAGGAAGCCCTAGTTTCCGCAGTTGCACAGTGTCTTCTTCTCAGGTTAGCTCTGATACCATGTTAGATATTTATCATTTAATCTAGCATTATCTTAGTATCTTTAACTAAGAGAATAAAAAGCACAACAATCAAACATAAGAGACAATGAACACAAAATTTTTCCTTGGGGAAACCATAAAGGAGAAAACCCCGCAACTTCCTCAGAGATAGAATTAGTACCAAAAGTAAAACCCCAAAACTGTAAGATGATCTCTCGACAGTAGTGTTCTCTCTCTCTCTTGTCCCAACAACTTACTCTCTCTCAGTTATGCACTACAACTGAGTGTGAGTGAATGTGTGATAAATAAAGAGGCTCCCTCTCTATTTATACTAATTTCTGACTTGATAATAACTCACTAGGGCCGACTTCTCTAAGAGAGTCTAATAACCTTAGGGCCCCACAATTGCGGGGACTTTAACCCTTGATCAATAGGAGGGTTACCCAGAATGACTTTACATGACTTGTTTGCAATATAGAATCTCCCAATAGGAACATCGGAGCATGACATGACTCAACCACTTCCTGGAATAAACATCAGGGTACAATACATAAGATATACAAGTGAATATATTCCGAATTTACAATTACATCAACAAGAAGCCCCTTCTTCAACAATAGTACGAAGCATCCACCTAGCAGTAACATTCACAACTATCTAGAAAGGAAAATTCGAATGAATATAAGACTCTTTTAGGTTACTCGAGTTAAAGGAAATAACCTCATTACTTGGAGAGGGTTCTATCGAAAGAGAAAAAATTTCCTCTTGTGGAGAACAATCAAAACGAAGCATAAAAACTTCAACGGTATTTAGTTCATTCTCTACTGGAAGAGAAGATCAAGATGAAGATTTGGTCAGAGTGACTACTTCAGTGTTAACACTCTCTCAAAAAAGAGTGGGATCGGGTAGATATGACGTCGCACTTTAACTTCACTCTTCGAAGGAAGAGTGGGATCAACTATGGATGAAATTGAGTTTACCACTTCAATTTCACTCTTTAATGGAAGAGTGGGATCAACTACGGATGAAACCGAATTGACCACTTGGTCAACCAGTGGGGGGTCAAAAGACAACTTATGATAACCGGTTGGAATTCATTGCTAAGAAACAGTAATATCTTCCAACAAATTAGAAGCTTCATCCATGAGAGGACAAAGGTAAGTAAAGTGCATGTCCTTACATAGCAAGCAAGGATTTCTGACTTTAACCTTTCGAATATTAACCACAGAGTCATGTGTTAATGGGGGATCATTAGTATAATGGTCAGAGGATGATGAAATTGGCTGGTGGGAAACCTTAGACCACTCTTCTAAAACTAGGGCCAGACCATGACAATCTTTCAGAAGGTGATCACCCTTGCAAATCCTGCAAGGGAATTTGGGCTTACACGGTCTTTGGGTGTTCCGATCAACACTCTCCACAGTGGGAATAGTAATTGGTTGAGACTTGGTTTTTTGTTTGTTTTTCTTCTTCTTAATCTTCCTTTTCTTCTTCTTCTTATCCACTTGATTACTAGTAATACAACTTTCAACAGGAGAAGAGGGATAAATGGGAGAATACACATCTGGTGAAGAAGGAGAGGGATCAACATGAGGTTGATTCTCCTGCGATGAAGGATTAAGATCAAAATCAACTAGTGTACATGATGTTGGGAAGGTTAGCTGTCTAATCAATTAAATAGCTGAAACTCCCAAACATAAATTATCAACCTGAGGAATTCTTTTATTTCAAAGCTATTGTGCAATATCTCTGCAAGCACAATTTCTACCTGGAACTATTGATCTATTGGTATGAAATCAAAACTCATTATAAACTAGATCACACCTTCTTGAAAAGAAAACAAACCCCAATCCTATTCATAAATCAAAACTATAAATCTAATCACACTTCAACAAAATCAATTCTTATGAAGAAATATCTAAATACATAAATATGGAAAAAAAGCTATGTTGGCCAACGATATATTAAATGAATTAACAAGAAAACAACCATGACAAATCTAATGAATAAAAGCATACAACTATGTTAAATTTAATGACTGAAAGCATGAAATAAGTAATAAATGAATCTATAAAATATTATACTTACAATCAACACTATAAGCATCTGCTCAGGGAAGAGTTCCCTTCCTCCACTAAGCAGAGCTCGATCTCCACAATGAAAGTTTACAACTCCAGAATTAAGAAACTGACAGCATGTATTATCAAATTGAAAGTATTATAATAGATTTTGGATCAAATCCTATAGCATAAAATTACTTTTCTATCCCTCCCCAATGATATTGATTACATATTTATACATAGAATTCCCTCAAGAGAATGAGAAACCAAATCCCCAACTTGTAATCTGTTTCAACAAATTTGCTAATTTGGAAAATCGACCGCAACAGTAAATCTGAGAATTACATGTTTATATAACCCACTATATATCCTAAATCATATTTTTTTTT
This sequence comes from Pseudotsuga menziesii, assembly GCA_001517045.1. Classification (NCBI taxonomy): domain Eukaryota; kingdom Viridiplantae; phylum Streptophyta; class Pinopsida; order Pinales; family Pinaceae; genus Pseudotsuga; species Pseudotsuga menziesii. The sequence goes on from LPNX010723248.1 coordinate 161,760, forward strand.
GGTGATTTCCTTGAGATTCAGGAAAATGAGGCCGTTACGCACAAAACCCATGTCTCATATTTTCAAGATTCTTTTCCGTCTGCCCACAAATCAAGACACGAATCAAGGTGTTCTTATCTAGCATGCATTTTTTGTTAAGGCTGTAATGGCTAGCTCTAAGTGTCTTGTATTGACAAATCACTCCAAAAACCATCATTAGTAAAATTATGCATAATAGTTTTCAATTCATTAAAAATAAAGGAAAATAATCATGATTAACCACTAAAGCATCAATAGAAGTAACGCGATATTTTATGGACAGTTACGGTGAATGGATGCAAAATAAAAAATAAATGGATAATATTATGAATAAAATGGATGAAATATATGTCGATAGGTGATGAAAATATGGACAAATCCGTGACCCAACATCTCCCCCAAAACTGAAATTGTTGCATGTCCTCATGCAACCCAAACCCTGTGTAGCATCCAAACTAGAAAGACTCATTCAATTGTTCGTTCATTTTACCATTCGCACAGTTGCATCTAGAAGAAATTGAGAGTTTAATAGAAATTGGCGGAGTCGTAGATTTTTAACAGAGGATTTAGAAGAAAATTTGGCCGAGTCGCAGCTGCTTAGCGGAGGATTTAGAAGAAAATTTGGCGGAGTCACAGCTTTTTTTAGCGGAGAATTTGGTAGAGATTTTGGCGGAGTCACAGCTCAAATAGCACTAAATTTAGCAAAGAATCTCGCGGCTTCGCAGCCCAAAGAGCGCTAAATTTATAAAATAATTTGACGGAGTCACAACCCAAAGAGTGCTAAATTTAGCGGATTCACAACCAAAGAGCGCTAAATTTAGCGGAGTCACAGCCTTTTGAGCAGAAAAATTCCGAAGTCATTTTCTCCCAAATGATGAACTGGGTTCAACTAAAATTTTGTAGGCTGGTTTATACTAGGCCAATGCACCTACACACCAACAATTAGAGATACCCACATCATCTATTTTCAGAAAAATGCAAATTGGCAGTAGGTGATGACGGCCATTTTCGCAAAAATCATGCATTGGATTGGATTGAAACTTACCAGGTTTGTTCATATTAATATTATGCACCTCTTTTCCAAAAATCATGAAAATACAATTTACCAATTGCAAGATATGCTCATTTCAATTTCTGCACTTTCGTAGACAAACATGAATAAAAATGTGTTGCATCTAAACTTCCTGGACCAATAATTCAAAAAAATACAAACTGGGTTTGGTTGAAATTTTGCAAGCAAGTATTTACCATTCTAATGCATCTCCACACCAAAAATCAGAGAAACCCACATAACGAATTTCGAGAAAAATACAAATTGGTTGTAGGTGATGATGGCCATTTTCTCTAAATCCGTGAAGAACCTTTTTTTCTGAAAATTTGTATGTTCCTCTTATCATAATGCTTCTACTCCCCAAATCTCAAATTCATCTGATGCATGAATCTCTATATATAGGAAAAATGGTTGTAGGTGATGATGGTCATTTTCTCAAAAATCATGCATTAGATTGAGTTGAAACTTACCACATTTGTTCTTCATGATGTTATGCATTCCTTGTCCAAGTTTCATGAGGATCCAATGCATGGTTTGTGAGATATTCTCAATTCAAATTTTGGATTTTAAGGAATAATATGCATGAGAAATATGAATGTGAATGGAAAACCAACAAGCATAGTAGCTCCTCCCCCAAACTGAATAATTTTCCATGTCCTCATGGAAAGTAGGAGTTGTTATCTTAGTTGGAAAGTAACCATCTCCCCCAAACTCAACATGTTGTCATTCTTTGATGCCTCGGAAGATTTAAACCAATATATGCAGTATTCAATGATTCTCAAATTTTCACAAACATTTTCATCTTTAACAACTGGCCCATTTCTCTATGGAAAGGAACATATCACAGATTTGTTTAGGGTGTTGCTACATGAATGTATATATCAGATTTATATGGCTCTCCATCATTCAAAAAAACTCATGCATATAAATTTTGTGATAGCATCAAACCTAATTCAAATCAGCTCATGGTATCGAAATGCTAATTTCACCATGTAATTAAGATGACCCAGCAAAGATGTGGTTTCCCCAAGACAAAATATGGAAATTCCAATGATTTTTGTAGCCTTCCAATATTCATGTGGAGAAAAGAATGTCATAAAATTTTATTATCTTCTACCTACACCGCAATACTGTTAAGGATGTGCTGGAGTACTACTGTAATTACTGATTTTGAAATATGCCCATGGAATGCTTACTTAATAAATCTTGAAGTTTTTTTTTTGTGACACTCCTTGCAACTCATTTCATTCATGAACTAGCTAATCTTCTAGGTCACCTGAATTCTCAAAGTCATTTTCTTCCTAAATGGATTTCCTTTCAGATCCACTTGTTGAAAGAAATTATCATTATCTTCACAAGGTAGAAGTTTTATGGTACTTAGTATTACTCATGAGATAAAAGTTCTTGCAAAGAAAATTAATATTTTCATTGGTGATGTATTCATATAAGGCCATAAGAATACAAGGGAGTATCCAAAAGTGTGTTCAAATGCTACCATAGACTTCCTTATAAGACTTCAGTAGCGTGCTAAAGCCTAAGTATATAGTGGAGATCTAAAAGGAATTCCCATAAAATATTAGAATCATTCATAAATGTTATCATCCCCATGACTTGAATGTACAAGATAACACTGGTATGCACTGCTACAGGAATGTTGGTTATAATCTACCTTCGAAATCTTATATACAGACACATACAAAATTTATTAATTTCTGAAAAAGTATGCTGCTAGTAGACATAGAAGTATCCAAGCATAACATGGTGTGATTTCCATTCCTCACATTAACAATAATAGGACTTCATATTATTGATGCTATCAAACTTTTCGTCTATCTTGTACATACTGGAAATGATGATATGTGGTTTTTGATAGAAGAGTCATTCACGTAACTTACAACTAAGCCCCCTATATTCTCCTTTTATGTGTAGTCACAACATCCATGCTTTTGAACCAATTTATATATTAGGTGAACCAAGAAACACATACCCTTGAAATGCATCCTCTATTGTATGGCACTATAGGCTTCTTCTGCTATAGGTTCTTGTGACCGCCCTATTCTTTTCTTCCAATATGTGTATCAACTGCTTTATTTCTTCTCACTATTTTTATGTGGCAACAGAGCATCATTTCTTACTGCTAGTTCTTGTGTGGCAATAGCAAGGCATCTTCTTATGCTTGGGTAGGTGAGATGTTGGTTAGGACTTTGAAGTGGATGTGCATGAATTGGAATGATGAAGTGTTAGAATTGAGTGGGAAAGAATGGGAATGGAAAAAAATATGGTATATAGAAAATAGAAATGGGTAATGCTAAGTGGTTCTTCATGAAATATTCCTAAATCTTTAATAAATAAAAAAATCATGTTATTTTACCTCAAGTTTTACCTCCGTGGAATATCTGATTGGCATGGATGGACTGATGTCTGTTGGAGCTGATGTAGGCCAAAATCTTGCTATGAGAGATGTATATGAGAAATGAAACTAAATTAGGTTGAATCTGATCCAAGTGTGTTGTACTGGTTGCATGTAAGACTACTAACTGCTGGAATAAAATGGAAAGGAATTGCAAAACTACTGAAACAAATGATGTTCCAAGTCACTATTGAAACCATTAGATCACATAATCTTCAGCTGCTACAAAATTGAGGTACAATTCTTACCATGAGAATGAATGTGTTGAATTCGAGCATGGAAAGAAATCATTGGATTACCGGGCATTAATGTATGTTGTTAACCAATGTAAAGAAACTCACCTTTGATGACAATGAGCTCTAAAGTACCTTAGTGCATCTTGACAGGTACGAATGGATGTGCTATAGTCGAGTCACCTGCAATATTTGTCAATCAAGAGGCATTGATGAATCCCCATGATTAACAACAAGGAAATCTTCCATCAATTCATGCAGATACCAGGGCACTACAAAAAACTCTAATCTCGATCCCTGATGATGTGTTGGAGTCAATAGGACAAGACCATTGGAAGTTGGACCTTAATGAATTCCACATCATCCAATATGGGTACAAAATAAATGATTCTGAAGAATCATAATGAAAAATAGAACCAACATGAAACTCAGAAGTGGAAAGTATATGTGAAGTCGTGATGGAAAATAAAAAGGTTAAGGTTGACTACATAAGCAGTGGAAAGTGGGACTTTGACATGAATGTATTTTTAGGGTTTTGAAATGAGAAGGTTGAATGAATATACCATAGCAAAATTGGCTTCTTGATAGGTTTCTTTTGGTAGAAATTGGTATGAAAAGTGTGATGAGGTTAATGTCGTATTAAAATGATTCTTGGAATGTAGAAATGGGACTTGAATTCGGAAAAATTGGTCTTCGTATGGCTTTCACATCAATCTCTCTATTTTTGTGTGCTCAATCCTTTTTCAAATTGAGAAAATTTCTTCAAGAGTCACTTGTCCATGTATTGACCTTTTTCTTCCAAGGACCTGCAAAAACCTAGCACTTGCCTGTAATAAAACATGAGATGATGGAAGAAGAGAGGTGATTGGTATCTCTTCATCCAACACTTATGGAAAAAAAACAAGCAATTACTTATAAAACAAATCCAAAGAAAAATGAATGAAGCAAAATCCACTTTATACCTGCAGGAGAGCGATGACCATCTAGACTCACCAACATTATTCCGATCATAATTTGTTCGTTCCTTATCCAATTTGAATGATTCCAAAGAAAAATGAAAGTAAATTCATATTTATATGTCCCTTATAAACATGTTTCTAAAATTATATGTAATGATATTCCAAATTTCTCAGTATCAGCCTACATGACAAGGTGTTTTTCAAATTTTTGGACTAGACCAACAGTCACGGTTTTAGGTTTAACTTTTTCGTTTGATAACGGATTGATGTGATTCCAATTGGAGATGAAAGTATATTATTGGAGAAATTTCCCTCAGAAACATTTTTTGAATCCAATAATAATTGATGGGTCAAATACGCCAATGAACAGTCTAGGAAACAAATTTTTAGGAATGCTGATTTGTGATAAGCAGTCGGTATTTTGCTCATAAAATTTGCATACGATATCAGAATTGAGTGATTCAAATTGAGATGTAAAATAGATTTATTGGGAAATATACCAATGAAACAGGTTTTTAATATATGTCATATAAGGAATCTAAAACGTGACTGTCCCAGCTCTGTTCCTAAGCTTCCTGCTTGACACCCCATTAGTATTTTCACCTTAATTTTTTCGTTTGATACCGAATCTTGAAAATTTGAATTGTTTTGGAAACTAGATTCAAAGGGATAATTGGGATGTAAATAGGTTTTAAAAATAATTCTATTTGGTCTCCCAAAAATGGACTGTCTCGGCTGTGTTTCAGTAAAATTTTCAAGCCAAAATGCCACAAAAATTGAATAAATGTAATTTGGCCCCCAAAAAGTGTTTGAAATAGGTGTGAATGTTTTTAATGATGCAAATTTAAATATAAGACACACCCATACCAAAAATTTCCAGCATTGAGCACATAGATTGACTTACACAGTCTGTTCCAGCCGCAACTGCAACTCTTACAAATGATATAATCTTGAAATAAAGCATGTGTATTTTTATGGATGTGTTATATGTAAATGAAAAATAAATATAGACCATGATGTGCAACACACACATATCTCAAACTCATAAATTTTCACCTATAGGACAGTCACAGCTGGGTGTTGCAGCTCACTGTCACAGCTGGGTGTTGCAACTCACTGTCACAGTTGGGTGTTGCAACTCACTATCATAGCTGAGTGTTATAACTCACTGTCACAACTGAAAAATTTATGCCAAAGTTCAAGCTTGAAGGGTTCTTTCATTCACCTTCCCTAATTACTATAATTTTGTTTTCGGGATATTTTTTTTATTTGTAACAAATAGAGACAAATTAAAATTGGAAAATTGAAGACAAAAATGATTTAAGCATTGTGTTCAAATTGTCAACAATTCCAAAGCATTCCTAAAAACATCTCATACCCATTCTTGATCTTTCTACTTTCTGATCTTCCAGATCGCAACAAGGCATAGGAAGAGAGCATACTTATTCAAAAATAAAAACATGGTTTCATTTTTATCCTACCCTATTCTACTTGGAAATATAAAAAATGTTCAAGTGTATGAATATTTTCAATGCAGCCACTTTCAAATAAGTGACTCAAGTATTCTCATACTCCCAAGAGAAAAATATAACTTTATGAATGCTAGGATATGAGAGATCAACTTCCCTTGAAATGATGGTGCCAAGAATTCATGAAGTATGGAATGATGTTGTATACCGATGACAAATTGAAAACAAGCTTCAATATAGTCTATGTTCCCTTGATTTCTCATGGATGCTACACCATGAATCTCCTTAGTAAACTGATATTCCTCAATGCATAAGAGATTAAGATCTAATGATGTAAATGATGCTTCAATTTTTGGTTCCAATGTTTGTTCTTCATCAAATATTACGTCTGGCTTGTTGATCTTGTCTACTTTCTTATGAGGACTAGAAGAAACTCGATTTGCAAATCTTGGATTTAAAACATGTTCAAGCCTCATATGGATTTGTTGCAACAATGCATAGTCTTTTTGCAGTGGTGTAGGTGAGGTAGAACACGAGGGAAATGTAGGAAAATTTTATAGTTCAACATTGTAACCATACTGTACTGTTTTATTATGGTTAGGGTGGAGGGTGGATTGGACAAAAGTTGGATACCAAGAAGTTTGATTAGAAAATATATGTGGCTGATGTAGAGGATTGGTTTGTGAGGTTGATATTGAAGGACCAAGTTGTGTTGCAGCATGAGGGAGAGTGTCCATGTGATCATAAGATATCCCTTTCCAACCTTGTGGATAAGGTAGGTAAGAGTTAAATTGAGGCTGCAACAACTTCCATGGTGGAAGAGTATTCAATGAACGAGTATGAAAGTAAGGAAAAAGAGGGATAGAGTTTTGAACCATACATGTAGTCCATGGTTGACATGATTGTTGCAATGAGTTGGCCGTGTTACCACCTAAGTTGTACTTAGTGGTTTTTTATCAAGTGAGCCTAGTGAACCGAACAAATATTTTTTGTTCGGACATCAGAAGACCTTCGGAAGTGCTTCTGGGAAGTGCTTGTTGTACTATATCACATGTTCATACCCCATGATGGAATTGTAATAAATGTTCTATAATGATAGTGTCTGCAAAAGATTCGGTCTCTTCGAATTTATTTGTCAATCCGATCAGCCCAGGGTGTTTTTTCCCTTGGTTATTATTGGTTGTTGAATAAACGATTGATAATTTCTGAGTTTTTCACTCAATAACTCCAAAGTTGGGGTGGTTGGCTTGGAATTTAGGCCTATTGAGGTTATTAGAGTATATGTGTGAATGTATAAACATGCTAGGAATCATGGTGGAGTCATATGAACATGTCGAAGTCCCCCTAGGTTTTTTATTTTTTTTAATTTTTCAGTGTTTTTTATTAAAATTTAATTTTTCCAAAACTTAGGCTATTTTTTAATAGTTTAATTGGAAAAATTGGTTTTGTAATAAAAAGTGGGCTCAAAAGTCAGATTCAGTCATGTAGGTGCTCATTTTCAAGCTAAGAGCACCCAGTAAACCTATAGACCCACTATTTCCTAGTTTTGAGTGATTTNAAACAATTATTAATTATTTTAATTAATAAATTAATGAATAATGGAGCAAATCCAAAATCCTAGATCAATGGAGCTCAACTGATTTGATTGAAATTAGTCTCATCAACACCAGATTCACTGAATATGACAAATCCTTGATTGAAAGAGGTGATCTGGGTGGATTCAGAGTTGAACTTCAGCTTCCTTTATGGGGAATTTCACCCTCTCTCTCTCCTCCACATGTGTGGGCTCTTTTGGGAGATCTGTGGTTGATGATTCACTCAGCAGGTTGATGTGTCAGCTTAATCAGGATTCCAATTGATATTCACACTCAATAAATGCTCAGTTTAGCTTTATATTAGGCATTGATGGACTCTCCTTCAGCTACAGTGGTCTATCTCGTTGGGATTTGCGCCCACTCTGGGCTGGGGTTTCAATTTTGTGTATAAATAAAGCTCAGGATGCCTCTTCCAAGCTAGTTAGAGTTGGATTGAGGAGCCATTGTTGTTGTAATATTGTGTAATATCTTTTTCTATTCAAATAAAGTGAAGCTTTGGAGGCAAGATGGTGTCATGTCATTGTATGTGTGGATGAGCATTACCATGTTTCATTGAGGTAACCTGTATCTATGTTCATAATTTGCTAATTGTTTGTGGATTCATTGCTAAGATTGATAATAAGTTTATTATAATCTTAATAGGAAAGGAGTTTGTTAATAAGTTGATTGGCCATCTCTTTCATTTTTTATGCATGTTTAGAGATCTATATTGAACATGTTTTATAAGTTTATATGCAGGTTATTCGGAAATCTCTATGTATGTATTAATCGGATCTCACAAGTATTTTGGCAAGTCTTTGGATTCAGTTGCAGGTTCCTAGCTTGGAGAGGATGCTGATCTAGTTTGCTTCTTCAATCTCTCAAGAACCATTCAAATTCATAGTCCCTCGAAATTCTACCGGAAAGCTCCACGGTTGATCTTCAAGGCATCCAACAAAAATGCTCTTCTTTTCCTCTTCCTCCTACAAATTTTTCTAAACTTAGTCCGGTTACTTGTTTGTAGATTCAAAATTGTTTAGATCTATCAATTTCATAGTTTATTTTGCATATATATTTCTGCCTTAAATCTCATAAACTAGATCTCGTTCCTGAAAGAAAATTTACAAGCATTCTAGATCTAGTTTTAGGAAAAATTGTCATTTTTCAAGGCTGTGAAAGTAGACCTAAAGCTTGTTGAATGCATGGTTGTTTACTTGGAGTCTAAAAATTTATATTCAGAAATTCAAGTGCTCATTTTTTCTGCCCCCAAATCATGCCAATATCCCAAGGAAATCTTTCTTTCCTTGGTTCCTTTTCTGCTTCTTTAAAAACTAGTTTTAACTTAGAATTTTTGGGTAAATGTTTGTTCATCCAAAAGCACTTTCAAAGTAATTTTGGGCATATTTCACTGTGATAATATTTCTGGTTTTATTAGGTGTAACAGAAAATAGGAGGAGGCTCTATCCAGAAAGCATTTTTGGACCATTTGAAACCCCCCAGGGGGTCTCCATCTTCCAAAATTTGAAATTTTTGCAATTTGTAAACCTTTGGTATCATTCCATATAAGGAATAGGTGGATTAATTTCAGTTTTAGGATATTGTAATTTATTCTAACAAAAATAAAAATCTTTTCGAATAGGCTCTTTCGAGCCTATTCACCATCCCCCCTGGGGGGATCCGCGTCTGTTTCACTTTTTTGCATTTTTTCCTTTTTGCTATTCTATTTTAGTATTGACATGCAAGATTGTATACTTTGATAATATTTTTCATTATTCCATATTTTCAATTCAAAGTTAATCATACTACTTACCCCACGACTTCCTAATTGACCCGCAAGGGGAAAGAGATGCATGGTAGGACTAATTACAAAATAGGTGTTGTGTATATATGATTGCATTTTCATTAATTGTTTTAATAATCATAATAAAATAAGCCCCTCCTTGATTCCCCGATTGAGGTCCACTTGGACCGAAAGAGGTTCCTGGAGGGTTTTCTTTTTAAGAAGAACACCTCTTTTAAAATTTACTAAAAATAACAAAGACTCCATTGTGTATGCTCTGTACTTGGTTATGGTTTGTCCGATCAGTCAAGCTACATCAAAAGCACTTGAGTGACTAGATTAATTAGTCTTCACCTCCCAAATTGACAAACCATCAGGCAAAAATCCAACTCCTCGAACGAATTGTAAACGGTGGCAAAATACCCAAAGGAGTGGAAACAACTGGAAAGTGACCTCGAGGCACCAATATCTGTCACAACCTGATGGGTGTGTTATGAAAAATAGTCTCTGAGACTCCGTTCTATCCCACAAACACCTTTCGGGTAGCCGTGAAAGTTCACTTTTGGACATACTCCAAGTACCCCTCGGGTATATCTCGAGTCCCCTTTTCGCCTAAATTAATTCATTCACATTCCACATTAATTTAAAATATACCAAGAGACATTTGAAAAAAATTATTTCAAGTGCATGCAAGCACATTATTTTCTCTATTGAATCCATTTAAGGCACTGGTGATTTACTTTGATCATTTCTTTCTATTATATATATATTGAGTGTCATTACTGTGCTTATCTGCTTTAAATATTGCATCTTGTTATCTTTTGTTTCCACTGGTTAATTTCAAAACTCCTAAATAACTTAATCAATATAACACCATCACACTAAGTAATTATCCTTAGTAATTTAATAGGGTCTACCCCCCTTGGATTCATTAGGAATTATCCTGAATGGAGGAGTCAAGAACAAGGTGACAACCTTGACTCGAGACTTGCCCCCAAGGACACACCGAGTGGCTTGAAGATTTCTGCCACATAACCTAGGTGTGTGAAAGGCGGCAACACTTTTTCGCACCGTTGCCGGGGATAAATCTTTTTATTCCTGAGTACGACTTAGCTTAAATTTTTTCTAAACAACTAAAAAGATTAAAAGAAAAATTTGATTGATCTTGCCTTTAAAAAAAATAAAAATTAAAACTTAATCCATCTGGCGACTCCACTATCTAACATCCCTCCAAGAATTTCTACCCGAAGAAACTACCAATAATTATTTGATCCTCTCCCTGATCCCGAAAGGATTATTAGAGAAAGATTGAATAGGGAGACTTCTCATAGAAACCTTGAATATTTAGTAGACCAATCCCTCTCAGATATCCATCACTTATTTGTAGAGAGTCATGTTCACCAATCTCAAGAAATGATGAATTTATTCAAACCCCTTTACTTTTCTCAGATAGCAGGTGCTCCCCACGCCATTCCAAAAAGGGATTGTTCACCAAAAATCCTATGAATAACACCTTCCCATCTGTACCACCTCTGTCCACACCAATTGACACAACATATTTGTGTACTCTCTCATCCAACACCATTCCAACCATACCACAAAATTAGCTGAAACCCCAACCGTTGTCACCTGGGAATTATTGGGGTTCACTCACCATCCATAAGATTCCCTTCCTATTCCTACCATCCAACATCATGAGAAATCCTATCATGGCTACTCTAAATTTACCTAACTTTACGTTGGGAATTCCCATGTGGTACCTTGAACCACCAACCCCACCTATGATGCCCCAGGTTGTGTTAACTCCCATCCAACCTATTGTAGTAGAGTCACACCCTCCCCCTATCCCATTGAATACACCTTCCATTCCTAAGCCTGCCCCTCCTCTCTAAAATAAGGATGGGGGAAATCCCGCCAAAACTACAGTCGATCCTCGTCCGACTCCATCTTGCACTTTGTGCGATGTCCAAGGTCATGCAATGCAAAATTGTCCAGAGATACCTATACTTTGTAGATACATAGACGCTATGGATATAGGAGATGGTACTCCAGTAGTAATCATCCCAACTCCACTAACAGTCAAGAACAAGTCATTAAGAACAAACCATGTGTGCATAATTTGCGGCTTGTATGGGAACTATTCTCCCCATTTCATAGACTTGGTCGAGTATCGGGCCCTCCTTCACGACCTAAGGAAGCACTCTCATGAGTCCGAAATCATTGTCATCAAGGAAATTCACCCTCCAAATTCACCCTTGAATATAACCAACACCATTTACACGATACCTACTTCCAACAGTACTTTCTCGTCCTCGACTGTGGAAGATCCACCTAATCTATCCCGACACCACTTTCACAACAATGGAGAAATGGTTAAAACCACCACCCATTTTACCCCATTTTGATTATCCCATGGCATGGATTCAGTTCTTCCCATTGAATGCTATATTCCTCCCCCATGTACTTTGCGCCAGCTGCAGAGTCTCCAAGGAAATGCCAATTTCCTTCATCGGAAGTCCTATGCCTGAGTCGCTCACCATGTAGCACTTGGTGCATAGTTTTTATTTTTTTTTACATTGTTTTAACTACAATTCGGTGACCCCTACAATAGTTTATCCATGTCTAGTCACAGTGATTCCATTAAAGAACTTCGTCGCATCATTTTCCCATGAGCAGGTGGATATAACCCCTCCTCATGCACCGCTGGTAGCCCATTGGAAGGTGTGGTCCAGCATCTACACATGCACACATGTATGATCTATCTACCACTATTCTATCATATCTTCAGGTCCCAATACCTTCCCTAGAGGTTGAGGCTTCTTTGTATCTCCTCGGTATTCAATGCTCATGTATGGATCATCCTATATAAGGATAGGAAGATGCCACCATTGTGCAAAAATATCCTAGGTCAAGAAATGATATTCTATATTGCCTCCATCCCTACTAATTCTTCGGGCCATTTTCTGGAGTCACGTCGATTTATGTGGCACAACATGAATCAAACCTTGTATGTTGAGGTATCTTTGTACCCATAGGCCTCCATTTGGTCTAGTTTTTACATATGCACCATTGCACCATGGCCAACATCACCAACTTCTAGTCAGAGTCATTCAAAGTCTTTTTGAGACGCCATTTGCACTATTAAGTTCAGTTTTTCATCCTCTATATTTTGATGAGACCCTCATCTCATGCTCACACTATAATTTTCTAGGCCATTTCCTGGATGTCACCATGATTCACGTGCCATCATGCAAATCTCCCTTTGTATGTATTGGCATGTTCATGATCCATTCGCTCCATTGATACTACACAATCAACTATTTTTTACCAACATCTATCGTCCCACAAGGGGGCCCCATTAATGTTATGCATTTTATGCCCATCAGCCATGTTCACAACATAACCTCTTTCCATATATCAAACACTTCCCCCTTTCTTGATTGACCATTATGGAGTTTTTGTTAAGCTCTTTTATGACTCCTAAAAGAATGAAAATATCGTCAAGCACGCTTGCTTCCTTTCATGCCCGTTAAAGTATTTGAAAGGGCGTCTATGTTGCCCCATTTACCTCCTTTTTTGGATTATGTAGACTATCATAATAAAAGGACCACCTTGGCACACTCAGGCTAGGAACATTTCCGTTATTGGGATCAAACTTTACTAAAAATATCAGCATAGGTTGTCTTTAAGCTCTTTTATAGCCTTCTCATCAAGAAAATATTTCCAAGAAAACTTGGTTTCATTCATGCACGTAAAAGTATTTGAATGATTGTTCAGTCAGTATAAGTTTAACCTTTTTCGTCCTGATTGGACTATAAATGGTAAATAAGTCTTCCTTCCCCAAAGGTTGGGAGAGCTCTCTGGCACATACTTTTATCTTTTTTCGGACTCAGGAGACTACATACAAAAAAGAGACCACAATGGAGTATTTTTCTTGTTTTCAGACTCTCTAAAATGAAAACACCATCAAGCATTTACTTTCTTGGGCTCGCCAAAAATCCATGAGATCATGTCATAACGGTGTCTTTTGACACCACCCTATATTATAGTTTGTCAGCTTCCCCCAATTGGGTCACCTTTTTATAGAGTATTCTATGATGAGTCTTCCTTGGATCCCCTAGGTATTCATCTTTTGATTACCTCCCTCAATATTCCCCATTTGTAGTTACATTCTGGGTATTATAGCTATGATCCCTATCCCATGAATTAGTTTCATTTGCTTCCAAGTCAACCCTTCCATCATACTCTGAACAAAGGAAGTTTGAGTCATGCATACTCCCATGCCCCATGTTCCCCCATTTAGTGTGCCAGTCCCCAGATTGTCCCACATCTTTGATTATCCCCCTCGTGCTTCTCGTCAAGGAAACATTCTTTCCTTGATAATTAGTTATAGGTCTCCCTCTATCAACATCAACACATCTATTCTAGAGGATAGACCCAGAGGTCCCTGTATCCTGGTTTCATTCACCTTATTGATGTGTTCTCTACTTCAGCTACATCCTTGCACCATTGAGATTCGTATAGGGTATTGGTTAGTGCATTATTTGATTGAATACCCCTTTTGTCACTTGACTCTAGCACATTGGGGAGTCTACTATGGGACCCAGACAATTTCACATCCCTTGTGATTTCTGGGTTGCATTGGTAATAGTGTTTAGAATCCCCAGAGAAGTTCTTCTATGTAGCTCCAGTATTGATGCGGCATATTGTGCCACAGAGATTCTGACTCCCCGTCATGGAATCCCTCCATCTATGTACGCTTCTAGATTCAACAGAGCATAAGTTATGAGGATATTTCATAACAAAAGAATGCCATTGTTCCTATGTATTAGTTCTTCAAATAACAAGGATATTCATCCTCTCATTGAGGCCACCATCATGTAACATCAGTTGTATGTGTATTGATTGGATCCCACATTTTTTGAGCCTTGATCCCATTATTTATTCCTTTGACATTGTTATGAGCATGGGTATGCCCACCTAATCCATATCATGTCACACATTCTTTGAATATCACCCATTTTTGGGAATGAATATTAATACAAAAACCAAAATCCACCATGGTTCTAATGAGGAAGCGTCACTTCTTCACAGGTCTCTCCACTATCCCCATGATCCAATGATGTTTGTTGGCCATAAGATGAGTTCCTTCCCTCACACATGAGGGGGAAATCTATTCATGCAAAAAAATTCTCACCTATCTCTATATGGTCTAAACCACATCCATACATCATTTCCATATCATTTTCCCTTAACTATGACCTTCACAACTATGGTTTACCTTTATTCTCTCTCAAAAAAGGCCAAAAAAAATCACAAAAGGGATAAAAACCCAAAAAAGGGCTAAAAACACAAAAAAGGCTTAAAAACACACAAAAGAGGCTTAAACCCTAAATAGGGTTCAAAACCCTAAAAGAGTGAAAAGTACAACAAAAACCTACAAAAGAGTGTGGAGGTCTCCATCACAAGATTCACTTATTCCTTCTTCCATTTTTCTATTTGTGATTATAGTGAGAAACCACTATTCACAAAGTACTCACATCATTTTGGTAATCATTCCATAGCCCCACCATCTCCCATCTGGTACGTAGAGGCATCCTCCATACTAACCAACCTGTGGAGAGGTGGCCCATTTCCAAGTTTGGCCATGGTAGCCCATTTTCAAGAAAACAAGAA
This sequence comes from Pseudotsuga menziesii, assembly GCA_001517045.1. Classification (NCBI taxonomy): domain Eukaryota; kingdom Viridiplantae; phylum Streptophyta; class Pinopsida; order Pinales; family Pinaceae; genus Pseudotsuga; species Pseudotsuga menziesii. The sequence goes on from LPNX010723248.1 coordinate 176,930, forward strand.
GGTATACTTGTCATATTTCTCTTTGTTTAGTTTAATCATATTTTTCTTATACATTTTGTGTTACTAATATTATTTTTTGTTGTATCTTTTCCATCAAAAAATCTGCCTTTCTGTCCCATTAACAGGAGGGAGGTTCTTTTACATGTAGCAAGCGTGAAAAACCTGCTATAAATGGCTTCCAACCGGTTATTGTAAGTTATACCTTAACCTCCCATTGGTTGATAAAGTGGTTGATCCAGTTCTAACCTTGGTCGATCCCACTCTTCCCTTGAAGAGTGAAGTTGAATTGGCCAATCCAGTTCCATCCTTGGTCGATCCCACTCTCTCTTTAGAGAGTGAAGAATAGATAGTTCGCGCCACTCTTCCTTCAGAGAGTGAAGTTAAAGTGGTCGAGTAGATGTCATCTCCACCCAATCCCACTCTTTCGTCAGAGAGTGTTGAGACTTAAGTAGTCTCTTTGACACAGTATTTGTCTTGTCCCTCTCTTCCAGTTGAGAGTGAATTGAAATCCACTGAAGTTTTCATAGTTAGTTCCGATTGTTCTATACAAGAGGGAATTTTGTCTCTTTCAACAGAACCCTCTCCAAGTAATTAGGATATTTCCTTTGACTAGAGTAATATAAAAAAATGTTGTATTCATTCGAGTGTTCCTTTCTAGATATATGTGTGAGTTAATGCTAAGAGTATACTTCGCACTATTGTTGACGAAGGGGATTCTATTAGTATTCTATCCTTAGCTACTTGGAAAGCCATAGGTTCTCCTCATCTTGTTCCAACAACTAATTAGATACTGTATTTTAATTGAATACCTACTACTCCTTTAGGGATCCTTCCTCATTTTTCCATAAATTTAGGAGGGAAAATTGGTTGCATCGATGTTATGGTAGTACAAGGTCCCCTAGATTTTAATCTACTCCTCGGGCGATATTATGTTTATGCCATGAAAGTTGTAGTGTTTCCACTCTTTCGAGTGATGTATTTTCCCCATGATGGGAGTATTGTGATCGTTGATCAACTTTTCTTCATTAAACCCAATCATCATATGAATCCTAGTGTTTAGACTTCCTTGAATGTCCTGCATGTTATTGTGGTTCCTTCCCCTTCACCTTTCATATCTCTTGCCTCTGAACATCATGACGAAGTTCAGTAATTTAAAAACCATAGCTTATTCTACTCATGAGGAAGTTTTGGGGGCATGTATCCTATTAGGGGGCACCTCTCCAACCTCTGGACATCATGTTGGGTTAAAACTACATAGTGAGCATAGTTCCTATTCTGTGTCAAGGTTGTTAAAAAATGAAATGGATACCCAAAAGCATAGTTATTCTCTGTTTCAATCTTGTGTAAAAATGAAACAAGTCATTTCGAGCATAGTTCCTATTCTGTTTCAAGCTCATTAAAAAATGAAACAGATCCTTCCATTGTGTCAAGAATAAATATTTGAACCTTCATTTCATCTACTTGTAAAAGAAGATGAAACGAAGCTTAGTGGGAATGTATCCACCCTTTGCATATTATACTAGCGTTAAGTTACTTGACATTTATACAGGGGGCAAGTACCAACCACTGGGTATCATGTTGGAAAAACACACGTCAATGGGATTAATTTTGAGCATACTTTATTTTAGTTTCAAGCTCGCTAAACCATGAAATGACACTTTGAGCATAGTTTTTCTCTGTTCCAAGCTCGTTAAAAAATGAAGTGGATACCCTGAGAATTCTTTCAACCGATCTTTGAGCTCATTAAAAATAGGAAGATGGTGTAAAGGTTAATTTTTATTTTTCGTGCTCTGGTTAAAACATGAAAAGTCATTTGAGTTCCTTTTATACCTTCGGTGTGCTCTTTAAAAACTCAGTGAAGAGGTATCGAGTGTACTTTTACTTTTTTTTTAGACTTGTTAAAATTGGATTATGAAAAAAGAACCCTAATAGAGTCTTCTTTAAGCTCTTTTCATACTCTTAAAATGTGAAAAGATTGGCGAGTGAACTTATCTTCTTCACGCTTGTAAAAGGACCTGAAGAGTCGTCTTCTTGGTGATAGTTTACCCCTTTTTTTCATACTAAGGGGCATTATTTATGAAAAATGCATAATCCGACCAATCATGATTGGAAAAGTTCTAGAACCTAGGAATCATTTAATACTTTTTTCGGGTCTCAGGGACTAATTTTATGAAAAATTCTATCCTGGAGTCTTATTAGTCATTTCAAACTCTCTAAACATGAAACGAAAAATGAGTTTACTTTTGTCGGACTAATAAAATCAGACGATGAAGGACCCTTTCTAGGAATGAACTGTCACGTCCCCATGCCTCCGACCGGCGAAGAGGACGCGATCTCCATGGAGTTAACCATGCGGATAAGAGCCCACGAACATGTACAGGATTAAAAATTGCATAAAACAGAATGCCGAAAGAGAATTTAAACTAGAATATGCACACAGGAATGTTTATCATACACAGATGCATTTTAATCATCATACACAGCGGAAACCAACATCATTCATACATGCATGTATTCATTTAACATGTTCATCATTTTCATTAACAGAATTTAAAGTTGTAGAAGTAAAAATGGATAGGATGACTTATCTTAAGATGAATCCGATCCACAACCAGCTATGTCGCTGCAACATTCCACCCAACCATAGGCCAGCGTGCTCCTTAATCTCTCAGCAACGCTGCCACCCCCGAGCTGGGCATGATTCTCCAAGGAATAAGGGAACAAGCAGGCTTACACATAGCCAGGGATGCACAAAACACAGCCAAGCCAACACAGTTGGGTTTATCAGGCCCTTAAGAGTTGGAGAAGGCAGATTGCTAAGCTGGTGAGCTCATTACAGATCCAAGGACACCTACACCAGAACTAGCCTGACCTCTAAGACACCCATCCACACCCAACACAAGGAATCAGTCCCTTCTCTGCTACACAGTCCCTCAGGCCCTGCATTCCCTTCCAGTGCTATTCAGGGGTGATGGAGAAGAAGGCCAGCCCTCTAGCTTTGTCTGTGTGGTTCCAGCCACCAGGTTTATCAAGCAAAACTAAGCCAACATCCCTTCTCCTCTCACAGTCCGAATACCAACAATTGCACGTATGTAATCAAGTCAACTGTCACAGCTTAAACAGAGAAAATGAGTTCTGAGTCATTCTTGGCCCTATCGTGGCCAAAATGACTCTCAGGTGAATTTACAACAGTCCCCAACATGTAAGAAAGACCACAACAGCCTCAACCAACAACGTGGGAAAACACAGTCCATCCTGGGCAACGATACCACCAAGAGAACATCTACAGACCACGCTGGAGAATAAATTACAGTCTCTCAGCCTGTAGGTGAGCATGAGCAACAATGCAGAACCCACAATCCGCCCATGAGTAAAGGATACGGCCTCACTATTCACAAATCCGCAGAAGAAAACTACTGCATGGGTAAACCCAGCAAACTCTTGTGCGTGAAGATGAAAAATGAACCAACAATGGTGGAGAACGAACAGGGCATAGAAAGGACGCGAAATTGGGCGTGCGTGAGTCTTCAACAACAATTCCCTGCATGAAGATGAGCAACAATGGCCAGGACCCGAATTTGGAGGGCGTGGGTGAAGAAGAATGTCTGCGTGAGGGGATTGATGGTCGTTTTTCCTTTCCCTTCAGAAGTCAACTATGGGTGGAGTGTGCGTGGAGGCATGGATTGACAGTCCTGCCACCCCACTCCCAAACAATTAACTGCCATAACTTTTCCCAGCTGCTAGCAGAAATTATTAAATGGAGGTAGTTGGAATAAAACAAAAGAAGATGACACATGGGTTTTTCCCCTTTTTGGCTCAAGGTTTGACAAATCCCCCCCCACATCCTTATCCTTGGGAAAATCATGCCCCATTCGATTTAGTTTCCGCGATCGTAGCTGGTTGTGTTCATTTTGATTATAGATGCATATTTACATGATGACCAACATAATATATGCCGCATGCCTCGATAAACCATTGGTGACAAATTTAAATCCTAAACATAACGTGACCGATCAATGGTGGGGCCTTGGCCTTTAGCTCCACACCATGATCATTTACAATATATACATCATGTACATTTAATGCAACGGGGTCAAAACCGGGACATTACATTCACCCCTCCTTTATAAGGTTCATAAAACATATGAGTATGGAGTCATCACTTGATGATATACAATGAGTGTTTGTTACCATCTTTGAACTCATAAAAATTAAAATAGGTACTCATTCTTCATGATGGAGAAATTAAGGGAAGAGTTTCTGTTTTGTTGTATTTACGGTACTTCGTAGTTACTATTGAACATGGCACTCATTTTCATATGCATTTCAGTACTTGGGTAATCTGTTTGTCTTCGAGTCCTACTGATTCCATGAGTCTTCTTACCTTTCTTGAGTTGTCCAAGAATACCCCTTCCATCAGTTGCATTAGGGGATTGGTATCATTCTCGTCAAGTCATGCCATGCCAATGTTTAAGAGAATATTTAGTCATTTGTTCACTATCTGTAGTCAGTTTACCTTCTATCATTTTGGTCATCTCCGAGTCAGTCTTGTACATCACTATGCTGTCCAGTTTGATCTAAAACATATATGATCGTTTTTCATGTCGTTGATGGGGGATTCATCATTTCCATCCTTCGATGAGTATGTTCATGTCAAATTCAACACATCATCCAAGAATTAGATGTAGTAACCAAGACAAGTACCTTGGACCTGCATTCCTTAATGGAAAGTTACATTGCTTTCAACATGAGTTCACATCATTAAATCTTGATTGAAATATCTCATTGAGTGTTCAAATCCAAGTCCTTTATTCACATTTGATGGTATGTACTTAGATACCTTGGGAATCATTGACATCAATGATGATTTCCCTTGCACTTGTTAATAGTTGACATCAATGACTGGTAATCAAGTGGTTCCTACCATGTTCAACATCAAGACATTGTAATCACATGGTTAGATTCGTATCGTTGTGGGTTCGGCTTGAATACCCTGGGTTATCTGATGTTTTTTCCAGGTTGCGATGGAGTTTGTTTGAGTCATATAACACGGATCCACATTGTATTGGTTGTGGGGGTCCCTTACCAACATTCTAGTGCACTACTTATTTTATATTGTATAACCATTGTTTATTTTTTTTAGGTTGTATAATTTGTGTGTATGAAGTACTTTTTAAGTTTTGAACTACGTGTACATTATTGACATTAAAATTAACACCCTGTAAGACGATGGTTTGAAAAATATCTTATTTTCACCCACAACATGAAGACTAGAATTTGGAACAAATTAAGAGCTTTGATCTCTCATTAGACCACTACTTCCGCAAAGGAAGAAGTATTGTGATGACAAAGGTTTCTCTAAGGAATTCAATATCAAGACTACTTAAGGGCCAAAATCCATTTACCACAACTCTTGGAGTGAAAACAATACGTTCCATATGTATTAATTGTCCTAAAACCCTGGAAATTCAATAAAAATTCCTAAAAAACTAAGTAAAGTGGGGTTTTTCAAGAAAATAATCAAAATTCATCAAAAATATTAATCCCACATTCATGGTTAGTGATTGGGTACATAAATATCAATGATAGATAAGAGAGGCGTTTGAGTTGAAAGAAATAGGGAGAATGGGAAAAGCAAAGACATGCTAAAGGATTTGCAGGCTAGATAGGTTCTTTTTTCATATCAAGTTTGTGGTGATAATTGGGATAGATGGAGAAGGATGGTTTAGAGAAAATGAGAAAGGGATTCACCTATATCAGTAGATTGTAATCACTTTCTTCCTATTTTCAATACAATGCAATTATAGTTTCCCCCAAATGTTGTTATTGCATCTATGTATTTTGATATATATATTTTTAATATTTGGTAGATAGTTTTCAAATTTTTTCAATGTTTTCAAAATATAGAGGTAAGGAACTACAAATCAAGTTACAAAGGGAGGCCCGAAGTCCATCGATTTTCAAGAAAAGGGATATTCTATGAATGACATGCTTTAAGAGGTAATCTAGTTCCTTCCTCCCCTCTATACTCTTTGGAAAATATTAGAAATCTTATGAAACTTTCAACTATTGCATGTATTTATGTTGATTACGACTCAACCCCTATAGAAAACGATAGAGTATGTTTTAGACATGTCGCTGTAGATTTATCTACCAACATAATGGCGACCATACTGGGGATCTTGGGATTTAATTCTTGATTGCTTGATTTATTGATTTTTTCCTAATTTTTGGGTTTTAATCGCCTTTATATATTTCAGTGCATGGTTAATATTTTTATTTATACACCTTATTTCATCCTACGAGTCTAAAATCGGCCTAGATAAGCCTTTACACAGTCAAATTTTGAAATATTTGCATGAGATATTGGGCTTCCTGGAAACAGTCAGGTACAGGAAATGTAAATTCACAAATTCCCTCAATAAACTTCGATAATAGGCTTGTAAATTTGTGTAGTCCTTGGAAACATGCGGGTACAGGTCATACACAGCTGCATATCGCATAAAGTCTAGTATTTTTTGTATAAAATACTCATTTCTTTTCTGTTTTGAGTGATTTTTTTTTCCATGGAAATATTATAAATTCTTATATTTTATTTTAGAGTCTAATTTCATATAATTTGACTTGCATTTGAGTATTTTTTAAATAATTTTAAAGATTTGTGTGCTTACTAGCTTAAAAATTGTCAAAAAACTAGGAATTGCAAATCACTATTTTAGGCCTATATTTAGGGATGATTTTGAACTTTGAAAACTTGTATATTATGGTAGAGACCTATTATGGCCTATAAAGAGAATATTTGAAAATTTTAGAATCAATTTCACTTGAATTTGGAAGTCCGAGAAGCCTCCTTAAAAATATAGGAAAATCACTTTAATTTGTAGTTTTTCTAGTGTTGTTCTGGTTTTTCTTTTTGAGAATGCTCAACTATGAAAATTTATGACATGTTTAAAATTTAGGTAATTTATTTCACTCTTGAATGTCTTAAATTTTGTCTAATTTGGTCATTTTAATCACATGTTTACATAAGGAAATTGTTGAAAAATTGAAGAACATGACACATTATTTCAATTTATAGAACTTTAGGCCTTGAATTTTTAATTTGTGTGAAATTGTTGACCTGACGCAAAACATGAAATCATGTATAATACACATTTAGAATAATCATTTAAATAAAAATAAAAAAAATAAAATTTTTGGACCTCTCACTTAAGATAAATTCAGAAAAAAATTCCTCCAAAACATAAGAAAATGGCATGAACAAGTAAATGTTTCTTTTCGATAGATTAATTTCAATTTATTGAAGCACAATTAGAGGATATTGGTTTCCATTCTCAAATTTCTTGCAATAAAGTGTGATTTGAGGACTATATATCCTCTTCACTTGCACCTTCAGGCAATCTTGTGAAAGAGAAATAGGGATCTCAAGTGTAATACTCTAATATTATTTTTGTGTAGAATTTTGAGCCCTGCGTATCCTCTTCGCTTTCACTTTCAGGTGGTCCTTTGAACGAGAAATAAGGATCTCAATTTTAGGAGGAAAATTTTTAAGTTTTGAAGCATATTGGAAATCCATGTGTATCCTTTTCACATGCGCTTTTGGGCGATCATGTGAAAGAGAAAGTGGATCTCAAGTGTAAATTCTTTTCAGTCTTAGAATTTCAAAAGATATTTAGAAATTTTCATTAATTTTCAAAAAATCAATTTGGAACAGTAGTTCAACATTCAGAAAGAAAACATTATGCAATAGAAAAAATAAAAATTGAACCACAATCCTAGATTAAAACATCAGCTTGAGACACTAATTAGAAACAGGAAAAGCATTGAACATTCAAACATTTTCCATTTCCAATTAATGATATTTGAATCAAATTGAAAAAATCTTATGTTTGAATCCAACCTCTTGAACCCTTGCTAAGAATTTTTTTTTTTTTCAAATTTGTAAAAGTGATTCTATTTTACAAATTTGCATGTTTGAAGGATATCAAAGAACCTCTTACTCTTCCATAATATATAAGTTCATTTAAATAAAGGAAAGAGGAGTGAGCATTGTGAATTTGATTGGTTCAACTCTTTGAGTCACAAACAACACTAGTTTCACCATCACTCCTCGAAAGTAAGAAAAATACCCTAAAATCAACGCTTCATCTAAAATATATCAAGATTCTTTTTATATCACCAACATAGATTACACTAGCGCATTGGAATAATATTGGATATTTAACACCTCCTTGGCCACATAATTTTGAAACTAGTATTGATTAAAGAGATATCAAATCTATTAGTACAAAAGAGTGCATGTCGAGAAATCTCTTCTAAGATATGAGTTAAGAACAAGGTCAATATGAATTAGGAAGGGTGGAACCCCCCCACCTCTTTCTTATTTGGTGGGATATGAGCACATTACAGTATTTCAATTAAGTGACAAGTCCTCGAGGTAACATTAATTTCTTTATATATCTAGTTTATGTGAGTTATCATAAACTAACGACTGTCTCGGTTGACCACCATTTGTGAAGTGGTAACCATAGTTTATTTTCCAAGGGAATCACACAGGATGTTACGAGTGGGAGACACTTTCAATACCTTAGACAAACACTTGGATGTTTTAGCTCCATGGGAGGGTGAGTAGCCAAGAGCTAACACTTTTACCTTTGGTGATTGAAGAACAATTTAAATGTTTCTCATACTTTCATATTTAGTAATTTTTGGTGCATGATGTTTCTTAGGAGATACTAGTTTTGGAACACCCTATAAATCCAATTTTTCACTGAACTTCGGTTCTTTGGAATGAAGTTTGCATCATGATTATATTAGGACATTTTTATATGTGTGGAAACATTGATTTTTGTTGAGTCTAGTTTCCTTTAGGATTGTTTTACTTTATTTTTATATACTCTTATAAATAAATCCTTTTATTAAACTTTGAAGTTCTTAATCTCCTTATTCACCCATCAAGGTGGCAACATGGAAAGTTACCCTAGTTTGAGGGCCCCATTACATTGAGGAGACAGATACATGAACCACACCTTTGTGAATTTCAAACTGAACTACTTATAAACCCAATCAAATGTTACTAAAGAAAAACAACATCAAACCAATTCTGAAAATTTGTCACATGATGGACGAAACATAGATAGAATTGATGAACTTACTTTTTTTCAAATAGAAAAAAATAAAATATCACACATTTTCTCACGTAAATACGCCATTATCACGTCCTTTTATCTCAACCATACTTACAGAAAGTGAGTCATTGGTTCTTCTTTTTGAAAGTTTTAATAACATGAAAAACGTTACAGTTGACCCTTTGGATTCGTCAGGAGTTCAAGGGACCATATCAATGCAGCCTCAAATGGTTGCGGGAGGTTATCAAAATCCTCTTGGAAAACCCAATATTTGTTTAGGTTATACTTCTCGGGTAAACCCTTTACCATGAAATGTTCATATTCCTAGAAGAAATAATGCATTCTGGAACACAAATGCCAATTGGAATTGTCCTTCACTGATGGGAAGCAATTCCCCAGAGGGTGATCGTTTGATGTATCCTAGCGCAATTACTCAAGTAAATCCACCTATCAACCCCATTCTGCAATGGAGTGGTCAAGTTTCAGAAAGTAACCAATATTTTTGGATCCGACCTCCACAAGGAGGAAAGATACCTTGGAATTCCAATAAAATCCTCTTAGTTTTTCTATATCTTATTAGCTTAATTAGTATTTTTGTCTGAAATAATAACAAGTATGGAAAGATGCATAATATATAACACATACATAAGACACAAATATTTTCACTAGGGAAACCATAAAGGAGAGAACCCTGAAAACTTCCTCAAAATAGTACAATCACAAAGACTATGTCATAAGTTGATCAATCCCAGTGATAAGAAGTATTAAGAAGCTATCTATCTCTCCTCACTTGTCTCTCTCTTTCTCTCTCTCTCATGTGAACTTGAGTGATTGTGAGGAGTGTATAAATTAGGGAGGGTGCCTCCCTTTTATATTGATCAAGTGATTGAACTTTTACATGACTGGGCCATCCTGTTTCACTAATAAGGTCAACTTCTCCTAGAGAGACTCCAAATACACATTACATGATGTCACAGTGGGGACTATTGACCCTACTTACAATAGAGGTTGTACCTCAAGGAATAGACACAATAATACAATCGCAAATAGAGAAACACATAACCAATGGGGGTAAAACAACATACAATGATAATATACATCAGAATATATTCCAAAGATACAAATACATCAACACTCCCTCTTAACTAGGAAGTTATTCTCTCTCTTCCACAATCATCAACACATATGTTCAAGTATTCATCATGGAGTCATCATCATAGAGTCATAGAGTCATCATCATAGCTAGTGCCATCATCATATTCTGAAGAATCATCAAAAGGTATTATCTATCATTGGAATTTTCTACAGAGCCAATCCTTTTTCATGATGGGTGTATGCCTAGTCCTCATCTAGGTCTTCATCACATATTTGAGAAATCCATCTCATAGGGACTATCCAAGACCTTCTTTACATTTCCACGTAAATTACCTGTGTCTTCTACCTTTATCTCATCTCATCTAAATCATCTCTTTTCTTCTACACAAAACAAAATAGAGCACATAGACCATGCACGGTTAACCAATGTTCTACCAATAAAGGAGAGTCTCCTAGGTGAACCCCTTTATTCATGAAATAATAATCTCAACATGGGAGAAAACACATATATTTATATATATGTAAGAATTATTACGACCAAAAAAAAGGCTACACAAGGAATTTTACGTTCTAGGTCAACCTCAAGGACTTATTACATATGAACAACCTGCGTCTAGGATATTTTCTATTCAAACAACCTGAAGGGTGTATTACATCTGAGTAACATGTGTACAACTCCAGGGATCCTTTTTACACTCAAAAAACCCAAAAGAGTTATTACATTCGAGTAACATGTGTACCACGCCAAGGCTCATATTTATTCCCAAGGATAACCTGCGAGCTTCGCCAAAACTTATTACATCCGAGGACAAGCTACAAAACTGATACCTTCGAGCATCCTACTTCACCAGGATTGTTCCCTCTTAGACAACTTGTCTCATTTTCCATGTGAGATATTATCTATTTCTAGTATAGAATCATATCAAGACTAATTACACCCAAGGATAACCTGTGAGATTTTCTAGGAAATATTACATCCAAGGACAACCTATAATACTGATTACATCTGAGAAACCTACAATATTCACAAGGATTTTATTTTAGATAACCTGTCTCTCTAGCTATGATAGAACACATCATTCCATTTTTTAAGGCGTCTCTATTTGAATCACACCAAGTATTTCTCTAAAGTACTCAAACTTCAATCTCTCTAGAGGCTTGGTCAACACATCCACTATCTACAAGTATATTGCCACATAATGGAGCTTCACTTCTCATCTTTGTACCATATACATGATATAGTGGAACTCAATATCGATGTGATTTGACTTGTCATGGAACACAGGGTCTTCTGACAACTTTATGAAAATTTGATTGTCATAAAAGATATAAGTCAGATGCAACTGGAGATCAAAAAATTCATACAACATCTTTCACAGCCACACTGCCTCACAACTAACTGAGCAAGAGAAAACATACTCTACCTTGGATATACTCAACACCACACACGATTTCTTCCTACTGAACTAGGAGATCATACCATATCCCAAACTGAAGAGACAACCTGAGGTGCTCTTCCTGTTAGTGTCATTACTTGCCAAATATGAATCAACATAACTGTGTAGGATAATATTCTGATTCATATCATATTTGAGCCCATAATCCATTGTACCTTTTAGGTACCTCAGTACATGATTTAGAGTTACCAGGATAACATGTATCGAATCTGTCAAGAACTAGGTCAGGGTGTTCACTACAAAGCATATGTTTGACCTTGAATTTTTTAGGTACACCAATGGGCCAATCATCTAACAATACATCATGGAATCAATTGTCTCAAATCAAGTATCACTCTGAATATTCAAGTTAGATTCCATAGGTGTGGCTATTTCCTTTCATTCCAACATTCCGAATCTCTTAGAATATCCACCGCATACTTTCCTTAGCTAAGGAAGATCCCATATGCACTCTTACACACCTCCATTCCTAATAAGTAGTGCATCATACCTAGGTATTTCATCTCAAACTCTATAGCAGCTCTCCTCCTTGCATCTTTAATGAGTTTCTCTTCTCCCGTCAGAAATAAGTCATCGACATATAGTAAGAGCATCACTAGTATTTCATCTTTAACCTTTAAGTAAATGTTGGAATCTTATTTACTCTTAGTGAATCCTAGGCTCATCAACACGCTATCCATCCTGCCATAACATTTCCTTGGTGCTTGTTTCAATACATACAAGGCCTTCTTCATTTTGCACACATTGGTATTCCTATCATGTGTCTTGAATCCCAATGGTTTTTCCACATACACTTCCTCCTCAACTACCCCATTCAAGAAATTTGTCTTGAAATCCATCTGGTGTATTTTCCATTTCATAAGTAATGCTAATGCAAGTATTGTCCTAATGGAAGTGTACCTCACCATGGTTTCAACTTTCAAATGTCTCTTTGTAGTTTGTGCCTTCTTTCTGTGACAAGCCTCATGTTATGAACCTTGCCTTGTATTTCATGATGCTTCCATTTGTAGCATGCTTGATGTTTGAGATCCACTTCGAAGTCACAATAGAATTATTTTTTGGTTTCAGAACTATCTCCCATACATCATTATTCATGATCGACTGATACTCCTCGATCATAGAATCCTTCCATTATTTCTTTTCTGTAGCCTCTTCATAGGAGGAAGGTTCTCTATCAATGATGTCATGTAGCAGGGCCACATATATATTGTATATATTTTCCATTTTTCTCTCTCTATGTATTGCTTCTAGAGATCCATACATTTCTTATTCTCGTATGAGCTCTCATTCCCATCATGGTTTCCTCTTGTGGTATTCCTTCTTAGGTATTGTCTCTATCAGCTCTTTTGGTTATACCATGTCGTGATCTTCATGGTATTCTAGAATTTATTATCCAATTTCCATATCTTGGGCTCTTGTATCTTCAGGTTCCTCGTCCTCTTGAATATGTGTCCTCCTAGATCTTAAGTATGTCGAGTATTCATCAAAGGTTAGATATCTACTAATGTCAATCTTCTTGAATCTCGGGAAGTATATTTAGTAGGTCCTTGGTGTATCACTGTATGCTATGAATATACCATTCTTCCCATAAGGATCGAGTTTGTTCCTTTTCTCCTTTGGGATATGTATGTACACCAGGAAACCAAATATTCTTAGATGACTAAATTTTGGTTTCTCTCCTTAGAAATTCTCTTCAGGAGTCTTGTTTTCAAGTACTTGATGAGGAATATGGTTTTGTACACACATAGTTGTCATTATTTCCTCCACCCAAAGGTGCATAGGAATATACTGGTCATGTAGCATTGATATTGTTGCTTCCATGATGGTCAATTTCTTTCATTCTGTAATGCTATTCTGTTGAGAATTGTATAGAGTGATAAACTCCCTAGTAATCCCATATTCTCTGCATAGTTCCTTGAATTATTTTGAGGTGAATTCTCTGCCATTATCTCACCGTAGAGTCTTGATATTCTTATCAGTTTGGTTCTCAACCAAGGATTTATATTCCTTGAACTTACTAAAAACTTCATTTTTCCCTTTCAATAAATATATCCAAGTTATCCAAGTATTACGTGAGAATTCATCTATAAAGGAAACATAGTACACATACCCACATAATGAGCTAGAAGACATGGGTCCACATACATCAAAGTGTACTATCTCCAGTATTCCTTTCTCCTTTCTGTCACTACTGGGAAATTTCTTCTTTGCATTCTTTCCTTGTGCACATCCTTTGCAAATGCCTTCATGATTTTCTTGGATCTTTGGCATTACAGAGACTGCTTTTATTTCCATCGGTAGAGAACTACAGTGCACACGTAAAAACCGTTTGTGCCATAGTTCACTTGGTTCAATTGACTCATGAACTAGTGCATGTTCATGATGTCACTTTAGCTTGTACAAGTCTCTATATTCTTCTCCAATCAGTGTTTCATCCTCTATTGTCTTCCCTCTATTCCACATTAGAACTTAGCCATCGACAAATGCAACTCTAATTCCCTTTGGATATAGTGCAGAGATGGAGATAAGATTCTTCTTCAATCCTAGAATATATTGCACATCCTTCATATTTAAGGATTTCTCGGAGTTAATCTTGTATAAATATTATCCAATCCCTTTTATGGGGTATTCATAATTATCCCCAAGTTTCACCTTAAGAGGTGATTCATGGTCATACATATTAACGAATGATTCCTTGTATCCAGTCGTGTTTAGAATCTCCACTATCCAAAAGCCAATCATTGCTTATGTGCAAGATAGTATGAGTAAGTTCTAATCATTAGAACATACTCTTGATTTGAATCATCCTTCTCTCTTATGAATCTTCTATTTGTTGTTTCATAGTATTTAGAAACATGAGCATGATGTATCCTTTTCCTAATTGGAAAATCTCTTGCAAAGTGTTCCTTTTCATCACAAGTATAACATTGAACATTTGAAGGATATCTCTTGGTCTTATTTTATTTGTTGTCCCTCTTCTAGTTGTGATGAAATTTATCCTTCTTATCCTTATTCTTGAAGTTCTTCCTGGTGTGAATTGTAAGATATTGATCTTCAATTGCTCCCGTCTTCTCTTCTCTTGCCGTGAGTCGAGCTTCTTCTTGTGCACATTCTTCTCGGAGTATGCTAAAAGAGATCAAACTCATTCCTGCACAAATTCCTTGAATGAATGAGTGCCATGATCTGGGGATATCATTCAAGGAAATCATTACAATTTATCCTTATTCGACATTCTCTTCAACCACTTCAAGTTTTTCTTTGATTTGAGAAACCCTTGTGAAGCAAGACTGTATAGTCTCAAATTTTTGTATGTTCACATTCTTTAACTGGTTCCTTAAATTCATAATCTGGTTGATGTTCTTTCCTTTGAAAATCTTTGTCAAAGAATCATATACTTCCTTTGGTGTATTAAATGAACACACATGGGGGATGAGGTGGTCCTTAATAGAATCTGCAATGATTCTCTTGGCCTTAACCATGCTTCTCTGATGATCATCCTTAGCCTAATCTCCCTCTGGTTCTGAAACCTCCTAAGTGATATACTGATCCAAGTTATTTTCTTCAAGGATCATGGAGATTATGTACTTCCATTCTCAGAAGTTATCAACCCCTCCAAGATTGTCCTCAATATGAGTATTGTGAGTCATATTTTCAAATGATATCCTCAAATGGAAATAGAAAATATTTAGATCTTACCTTTTTGAGGTGTTCGACCTGGTTCTAGAGCTCACTAACCTAGGGTTTGTCAAAGAAACCCTAATTTTCCAAACTTGGGTTTTCAGAAATATATTTGGATAGAAAGATGAAACTCCTTAAGGTGAGTTTCTCAACAAAGTCACTTTATGAAGAATGGGGTGGGAAGCCTCTAAAATTTGGTTCCATAGTTTCTCTTGGCAGTAGTGACATGGTCAAAAATGAAACTTCTTGAAATAAAAACCTGCTTCCATGAAACGATTTTCCCTAATGATGTGAGTTAGACTAGCCCTCTTTTCTTGATGATTTGTGGAGAGAACACCTTGAACTAGGAAACCATAGTTTCCATAGCTGCATAGTGAATTCTTTCAGAGAGGATATGATACCATGTTATTTTTTCAATATCTTATTATCTTAATTAGGATCTTTTCCTGAAATAATAACAAGTTCAACTAGATGCATAAGATATAAAATATACACAAGACAAAAATATTTTCACCAGGGAAACCACAAAGGAGAAAACCCTGCAAAATTCCTCAAAATAGTACAGTCACAAAGACTATTTCATAAGATGATGAATCCTAGTAATAAGAAGTAATCAAGATCTATGTATCTCTCCTCCCTTATCTATCTCTCTCTCATGTGAACTTGAGTGAGTGTGAGGTGTGTATAAATGAGGGAGGGTTCCTCCCTATTTATACTAATCAAGTGAATTACCTTTTACATGACTGGGATGACATGTTTTGCTAATAGGGCCGAATTCTCCCAGAGAGACTCCAACTACACATTACATGATGTCACACTCGGGACTATTTTCCCAACTTACAACAAAATTTGTACCTCAACATCTAGACATAATACAGACATCCCGCAAGGAGGTAAACACATATCCAATGGGGGTACAACAAGATACAATGATAATATACATAAGGATATCTTACAAGGCTACAAATACATTAAAAAAATGTACATAATCAATGGAATGGTCGGTTTATATGAAGTAACAAATATTCTTGGGACCCAACTCAATCGGGAGGAAATCCACTTAGTGGTCAAGTT
The DNA here is from genome assembly GCA_001517045.1 of Pseudotsuga menziesii. Lineage (NCBI taxonomy): Eukaryota > Viridiplantae > Streptophyta > Pinopsida > Pinales > Pinaceae > Pseudotsuga > Pseudotsuga menziesii. The sequence continues at coordinate 193,362 of LPNX010723248.1, forward strand.
TTAGGAAGTAACCAATATTCTTGGGACTTAACTCCATCAGGAGACAATCTACCCATTGATCATGTTTCAAGAATTACCCAATCTTCTTCAGGGAATCCTTTGTAAGGGGGAAACCCACCTTGCAATGCTAATCAAATCCAAGGACCACATAAATGGTGTAGTAAGATTCTAGGAAATATCCATTATCACTGAAGTCTAACCCCACAAGGGGAGATACACCCTTTCATCAATGGTTTGGTTAGATTCCAGGAAATATCCAATATCACTGGAGTCTAACCCCACAAGGGAGAAATCCACCCATTCTTGAATGGTGTGGTTATATTCCAGGAAATATGCAATCTCCTTTGGGTCTAATCCAATAAGGGGGTAATCTGTTAGATTTTTATCATTCAAGCTAGAATTATGATCTTAGGATATTTTAACTGAGAGAATAACAAGCACAACAATAAAACACAAGAGATAAGAGACACAAATAATTTTCCTCAAAGAAACCATAAAGGAGAAAATCCATGCAACTTCCTCAAAGATAGAATCAGCACCAAAAGTAAAACCTAAAAACATAAAGATGATCTCCCGACAGCAATAGTCTCTCTCTTGTCCCAACAACTTCTCCTCTCACTCATGTGCCTCAATGAGTGAGTGTGTGTGTGATAAATAGAGAGGCTCACTCTATATTTATATTCTTTTGTTCACTTGAAACCCACTCCAACATGTCTGCCTCACTTAACAATTATTTACTAGAGTCGACATCTCTAGGAGTGTCTAATAACCCTAGTGCCCCACAACTTGTGGGGACTTTGCCTCCTCCGACCAACAAGGAGGTTTATCCTTAACAAAATGGTGGGGACTATTTCCCTGACTTACAATGACTCACCTAGGATCGACTTCTCTAGGATATTCTAATAACCCTAGGGCCCCACAACTGTGGGGACTTAAACCCTTTACTCTCAGTAAAGCCTAGAGTCACCAGTAATCTATCCATCCTGTCATATCATGTCGAACCTCAGGATCTTCTGCAGTCACTCCCTCTGAAGCATCATACTCCCTCTATCTTCCATAATCTATGCACTGAAACATTCTATAATGGAGTGACAAGTAGCTTCCTCTACTACTAATATTCTATGTATCCATCTAGGATCACTGTATACCAAGATCCTCTATCTTGAAATTTTTCAAAAGTTCTTCTCACACCCATCAGTGAGATTGTCATCCTATATCAACCTTGTAGCATAGATTCAGATATTCATTGAGCTCATCATGTATGTGTTATCCCATGAGTTTCTTATGAACTTGTACAAGGCCTTCTTTCATTTGCACACATAATTCTGCCTTTCATGTGTCTCAACTCCCATTGGCTGCAAATGTCTCTTCGTAGTCTATGGATTCTTTTCGTGAGAAGCCTCGTGCTATGTGTTGCTGCCTTTCACACACCTGGGTCATGTGGCAGAAATCTTCAAGCCACTCGGTGTGTCCTTGGGGGCATGTCTTGAGTCAAGGCCATCACCTTGTTCTTGACTCCTCCGTTTAGGCTCAACTCCTAATAGCAAGCCCTTCAATCCAAATCTAACTAGCTTGGAAGAGGAGGGTTATGCTTGGATATATACAAAAACTAGGAGATCCATCCCAGGGGGGGCGCAAATCCCAAGGAGACAGATCAAATCAGCTAATGGAGAGTCAATCAATGCAGATATAAAGCTTAAGTAAGCCTACTTGTAAATCCGGGGGCTGATTGAGCTGACACATCAACCCATAAATTGACACATCAGTCCACAGAGCATCTAGGAGAGTCCACACATGTGGAGGAAAGAGAGAGGGTGCAATTCCCCATAAATACTGCTGAAGATCAACTCTGGATCTGATTTGATCACCTCCTTCAGTCAAGGATTTGTCAGATCCAGTCAATTTGGTTCAGATTTGACTGATTTCAATCAAATCGGCTGAGAGTCCATTGATCTATGATTTTGTATTTGCTCCATCATTCATCAATTTATTAATTAAAATAATCAATAAATGATTTTTTGGGGCTTTCTAACCTCAGTGATGGAAAATCACTCAAAACTAGGAAATAGTGGGTCCATGGGTTTACATGTTACTCTTAGCTTGAAAATGAGCACCTACATGACTGAAACTGATTATTTGGCCCACTTTTATTACAAAATCAATTTTTCCAATTAAACTATTAAAAAAATAGCCTAAGTTTTGGAAAAATTAAATTTTAATAAAAAACACTGAAAAAACTAAAAAATTGAAAAATTGAAAAAACCTAGGGGGACCTAGACATGTTCATATGACTCGACCATGATGCCTAGCATGTTTATACATTGACACATAGACTCTAATAACCTCAATAGCCCTAAATTCCAAGCCGACCACCCCAACTTTGGAGGTATGGAGTGAAAAACTCAGAAATTATCAGTCGTTTATTCAACAACCAATAATAACCAAGGGAAAAAACACCCTAGGCTGATCAGATTGACAAATAAATTCTAAGACACCGAGTCTTTTACAGACACTATCATGCTAGAACATTTATTACAATTCCCCCATGGGGTATGAACATGTTATATAGTACAACAAGCACTTCCTAGAAGTACTTCCAAAGGTCTTCTAAAGTCCGAACAAGTTATCCTCGTCTAGTTCGCTAGGCTCACTTGATAAAAAACCACTAAGTACAACTTAGGTGGTAACACTATGAATCTTGCCTTGTATCCCACGATGCTTCCATATACTGCATGATGGAACTATGAACTTTCCTTCATGTATCAATACTGCATTCTAGAAATCATTCTTCTTGAACTGGTATTCCCTTTCTTCTTAGAAGGTTCTGCATCAATGATGTTGCTGCATTCGTCATATTATTTTTCATCTTGAATTGTCATCACTTGTTCTTTGGAACAAGTCTCATTCTTCTTTTCTTGTAGGCGATTATGTATGTGATCTTTCCTAGATGTCAAATGCATTTGTATTGTTAGAAACATTTCATAAGGAATATTCATGTTGGAAAGTTCTTATGCATAAATATATGATCATGCAACTACTTTAGCCAATACAACATTCATCCATATCTCACGGAAAATTTTCTAGATGCCTTCCATCTCTACCATGACAACATTGAGATTGTGCACTAATCCAATATGTCAACAAAGAGGTTTCATTCTAGATAAGTAGCATTGGAGAGTTGTATAGCACCATGAGCTACTTACCCATTACATGCATATTAGTAGTATACTGTCATTAATGCAAACATTATGTCATGCATAATACATCAACTAAATATAAACAAATGTATAACAAAACAATATCATGAAATGACAATTGAATACTTATCTTTATTTTTTTCATGGGTAGACTCCTTCTTGAGCCTTCAGCTTCATCATCTTATTCATTCATAATAGCATCGTTTGTTATCCAAATGCTAATGTGGATAATAATTTCTTCAAGAGTTGAATTCTTCATATTCCTCATCGCTTGAGGGATCTTCTTTGGATGGTGAGAGCTTGATCTTCAGTTGCTCCCATCTTCTTTTGTCTTATTATTAGTTGAGTTTCTTCTTGTGTGTGCTCTTCCCAGGGCCTGCTGAAAGTAATCACACATTATTCTAATGAATGAATCCCATGATCCTGGGAGGCCATTCAAGGTGGTTATCACCACTTTTGAATTCTCCACTTCCTCTTTTACCACTTCAAGTTGTTCTCTGATTTGAGAGACCCCTGTAAAGTACGACTGTATGGTTTTTACATTCTAGATCTTCACATTCTTCAACTATTTTCTCAATGTCATATTCTGATTTATGTTCTTCCCTTCAAATAGCTTGGTCAAGGAACCAAACATTTTCAGTGTCTTTAGGGAAGACACTTGTGGTATAAGGTGATCTGTGATTGAATCAACAATGATCTTCTTGGCATTGACCAAGTTCTTCTTGTGTAAGGCTTTGAGCCTCATCTCCCTCTAGAACTGGAACCTCTCTACTCATGTAGGTGCCCAAATCATTTTCTTCAGAGAGATAAAATACTTCCATGCTTGGAATTTGTCAACTTCACCAAGCTTATCATCAAGATGATGTGATATATCACTTTGAAATGAGAACCTCAAATCAAAATAGAAAAATATTAGATCTTACCGATTTGAGGTGTCTGTCCTAGTTCTGGAGCTGGCCGATCTAGGGTTTGTCAAAGAAACCCTAATTTTAAAAACTTGGAATATTTCAGATTTGATTGGATAGAAAGATAGATCTCTTCAATTTGAGCTATCTAATGTACTCCTTTTCTAAAAATAGTGGAGGGAAGCCCCCGGAACAAGAAGCCCTAGTTTTCCAATTTCTTCTGCAGAAATTCGTGTTACTGTTTCTACGGTATCTCCAAAATTACTACTCCTCTATGTCTAAATATTCGCACTGAGGTAGCCTCACATGTCCCCATTCCAACACCACATGTTTCATCATAATTTGATTCACCAATTGGGACTTATGATCATTTTTCCAAGGTGACCTATTACAAGACTTTTCAGCACAGTGAAGTTGTACGGATTTCCATGTGTCACTGGTTCATCTTCTGAGTCTGAAACTTAGAACAAAGAAAAGAAATTCCATGAAATTTCTAAAAAATCTTCATAAATTTAATTTGGACCTTTGTAGCCCAAGATATAGCAATTCTCCCTAGGTGTCCTGTTTAGGGATGAATTCTAGAAGAGTCTGGAACCCTAACTTGGAGGGATCATATCTCCCAGAATATAGCGAATCGGTGGCTAAATTTTGGAAAAAGTGTACATGAGGATGTTACCTTTGACCTATGAAAGTTTTAGCTCCTTCCCTTCACCAATCTTGAGATATAGTGAATGTACCAAAAATTATCAGTTTTAGTATTTAGGGTTTTTTGAGCTCAGGGTCAAAATAGGGTTTGACTTTCCCAGAGTTTCACCCAACCAAAAATATTGATCCATGTCTCTAAAATTTGATTTTGATGAGGAGAGAAATCCTATGCTGGGCTCATTCAAAAATTCCTCTTCTATAAGAAGCCCTAATTTCTCACACCAAAAACTAAAAATGCTTGAAAGCGAATTCTGCTTCGACAGAAAGATGCACCCTTCAATGGAGAATCATACTAGCTTACTTTTGCTGATGGATTGTGGAGAGAGAACCAAAAAGTAAGAATCCCTAGCTTCTATAGCTGCATAATGTCTTCTTCTCATATTAGCTCTGATACCATGTTATATTTTTATCATTCAAGCTAGCATTATGATCTTAGGATCTTTTAAGTGAGAGAATAACATGCACAACAATAAAATGCAAGAGACAAGAGACACAAAGAATTTTCCTCGGGGAAAAAATAAAGGAGAAAACCCTGCAACCTCCTCAGAGATAGAATCAGCAGCAAAATTAAAACCCAAAAACATAAAGATGATCTCCCAATATCAGTAGTCTCTCTCTTGTCCCATCAACTTCTCCTCTCATTCATGCGCCTCAATGAGTGAGTGAGTGTGTGATAAATAGAGAGGCTCACTCTCTATTTATATTCTTTCGTTCACTTGAAACCCACTCCAACATGTCAGCCTCACTTAATAATGGTGGGGACTATTGCCTCGACTTACAATGAATCACCTAGGGTCGACTTCTCTAGGATAGTCTAATAACCATAGGGCCCCACAACTGTGGGGACTTTAACCCTTGACCAATAGGAGGGTTACCCACAATGACTTGACATGACTTGTTTACATTATAGAAACTTCCCAGAATAAACATCGGGGTATGACATGACTCAAATACATTACAAACACATCCTGGAATAAACATCGGGGTACAATACATAAGATATATAGATGAATACATTCCGAAGTTACAATTACATCAACATAATCCACCCATGAATCCCATTCCACAATGGAGTGGCAAGGTTCTAGAAAATAACCAATCTTTTTGGAACCAACATCCAATTCCTACATTTGATTTAGCTAGGCCACCAAATGGACCTCATGCCAATGGTATGATGGGTTTCGTCAACAATCCTGAGCAAATTACCCAACAAATGGGACAAATATATGTTCAAAATTCATAACCTACAGATGGATAGGATATGCAACAATCTGCTAAGACTTCCCTAACTTATGAAATACTCATAGTTCAAACCATGGACCTTAGGGGAAAGAGTAAGAATTAAAAGGGTAATAACATTGTCAATCCTTCCCAAAATCCTGATAAGATCATATTTCAATTCATGGAACTTAGAGGAAATAAGAAGAAATGAAAGAGTAAGAAGAATTCTAACCTTAGGAAGGGAGATTCATTGAATCCAAGTCAAGATAGTGGGAAACAACAATTCGTTGTATTGAGATAACCTTATATGTAGAAAAACCATCAAATGGTTGCTACAACACTGGTGTTAGACCAAAAAACTATCCTAATGTTCAAATCCCTTGATGTCCCTAGACAAACTATCTTTTTGGGGCCTTATTGATCAATCCTAGGAAGTATGAGACACCTTTCCTCCTAGCAATATAGAGCGTAATACAGGCCTGGAGACTTTTGTATGTTGACAAGGTGTGTCGGTGGCACCTGTCACATGACCACAAGAAACATTGGCGCTCCTATACCTCTTGCAGAGAGCATCAACAATCTCAAAAATGAAGAAAAGAAAATATTCGAGAATATTCTAGGTGAAATCTCTCATATATGATGATCCTAACTACTTGGGAAAGCTGCCACTCAAGGTCCTAACCCCTAACGATCATTCCCTACCTTCATCCTCAAATATATCAACCCATTTGGGATTTCTTTGGCCTATAAAATCAAGCTACATGGACCATGTGAAGGGATACCAAGATAGAACCTTTATATTGTTGGATTCAAGTCTGGTATAAGAGGAAAAGAGAGAGTGGTTGTGAGTGAGATGTTGCATAGTTTGTAGTGTGCATGTGAGAGTGATTTAAATATTTTGTAAAAGAAAATATTTGACATCAAGGATTTTTGTGTGGCTTTCTTTTCACATTTTTCTAATACAAACATGTTTCCCTTTCCTATAAATGATTCATGTTGATATCGATTATTTATTACTAGTTTCCTTGATCATTAGTATAGATTATTAAATTATCTTGTTTCTCTCATCTTTTGTCCTGTTTTTTGGATTCTTTCTAGGTACAGTTGATGGCATAAGTATCTAGGTACAAGGACAAATTTTCAAACCTGAGGTAAGGAGATCTTAGCATTCAATTAGTCCAGTCATCTAGGGAGAGGATACATCACTGTGAAATTTTGTTCTAGATATGCCTCATGCAGGCTAGGGGAACAAATTGTGTCTGCACTAATTAGAATATTTGAAGTAACTATTGGTACCTCCTCTTGGGGAAACCAGTCAAAACCCTCACAAGAGGGAAATGATACCAATGCAATTGTATTCATATGTGATCATGAGGTGAACATTCAAATATATCTCATTCTTATGATGTCCCTTAGTACATTGGAACAATCGAAATCACAACCAAGTAGTTCTCTCACCATTGAAAAGACAACCATAGGCATAATACTACACCCCCCCCAAAGGTGATCTATGTAGAACAATGCATAAGCTGCTCATAACGAAAATGTTGTTGAGGAAATGCCGTAGAGGAAAGTTACCTATGGCTAGGGATTAAGAGGCCATCAACTTAATGGGGTTGAAAGAGAGATGCATATAATTCTGCAAGAAAAGATAAACAATATTCATAGATTGGAATTGTTCATACCTTAGCCAAACGAAGGTTGATCCAAGCAGCCCTTCAATCCTCCTCTTTCTCCAAGAGACCTTCAAAATGAATTATACCTTCCTCAAACCAATATGACCACATATAAAACAATGATAATCAAATTAATATCAAATCCTAATGTGATTAACATAAACATTTGATCATAAACAAAGATTCAAGCACACATTGAACAATGAGTTGGGAAGAAGAAGGACAACACATCTTTATTAATCATGAAAAGAAGAATAAATATACCTTGTCTTCAAGTTGAGCACCTCACGAAACCTTGATCTGGTTCTGTTGCTTCTCTTCTCCAAGGAACTTAGCCTCCAAGCTCCACAACACATGGAGATATCTTCTAGGGAAAAGGTGGGGGAATGAGAGTACCAATTCCTCTAGCATAACAATGTAAATATTCAAGTATCCTATCATAGACCTCTCTAACACTATTTATATGTTTCTAAAGAGACAAGTTCGAAGAAAAAGTAGTTACAACTGAAGGATTTCGTTTCATAACCACCCAAACTACCCAAAATTCAAGAAACATCCATTTTTGACGTGTAGAGGAAAAATACGCTAGTTTCAATGACAACAGTTGCATATATACATGGGTTGTAGTGAAAATAGTCACATATACAAAGGGATATGCTAGTTGAAATGTCAATAGGCATGTATACAAAGGGATACGCAGGTACCATGTAGAACAAGTGGCGTACAATACGTGGGTACCATGTACGACAAGTCACGTATAGTTTAAAGATGATCATTTTAAGGATTTTTTGGGAACTTTCAGACTTTGGTGTGTTCTAAAAAGTTTTATATTACTTAGATACCTTTCCAATGGTGTAGAGAATAGGTCAAACAGAGTTACAAAACACCAAATATAGGTCCTCCAATATATGTGTTTTTTCAGTGACTTTCATTGACTTTCATGAAGTGTCGACATGCGACAGAATCATGGGAAAGTGGTCATAGGAAGAGATGTTTCATTTTGGTCTATCAAAAATTCCCCCAAATGTATGAGTTTAGAGGGGAAGATGATAGTCAAATTACATTATAAAGGAAACATGTGAGTAAGGAGAGAGCATAGAATCCAAGATCAAAAGGCTTGAAAAAAGGTACCTAAAAGAGAGATAAATGCCAGACAAAAATGATCTCTAGGACATACTATTCCATATACAAACGATTGGCATAAATATGCAGGAGGATCCAAAATATGTATAACTGATGAAACTATCATGGTCGCTCAATATGAAAAAATGTGCCATATCAAATCCAAAGGTTTCATGGCCACAAATGAACAAGGTGGATCCATGCTCAACAATTGATCATAGCCACAAAAATACAAGGTGGATCCATGTCTTAGGAAAATTTCATATGAAGAGTGACAAGGTCTTGTGCAACTCGAGCAATAGAAAAAAATCATGATGCTACTATCATCCCAAGGTATTCAATCCAAACATCCCAAAAAGGTATGAATCCTAACCATGTGAATAAAGGAGCTAAAGTCAAACATGGAGGAAATAATTTGATTACCAACAAGTGATGAGAACCGTTAACAAATGTGAGGGAAACCACCATTAATGAAAATGGTCCCCAAGGTATCTAGTACATTCTAACAAGGGTGAATACAATGAATTGAAGTCAAACACCTAAAGAATCCATAGAGTAGGAGACATTAAGGTATTCCTGATACCCAATAGTGAGGGAAATTGCCACTGATGACTGCAATCCCCAAGGTACTATCATAAACTCTAAATATCATTATTAGAACATGAGGTGTTGCATTTGATAGGAAGAGATTTGTTGGAAGGAAGGCATTATGGAATCCTCCATCGTCCAACACAAGGTAATTCAAAGAATAGTTGGATTTGTAAGTGGTACTGAATTTCATGATAAGAATCACCGAGGACATGATGTAATGAACTGATACTGGGGAATGGTTGACACAAAAGGTCAAGGCAACTGCAGAATGGTCGACAAAGGTTTATCCTTGAATAGTGATCAAAATAGAAAAGTGAATTAAAAAAAAATTGTCATAAAGAGACTAACAACACAAATATGCAATGTAGGAGACATTGAGAGATTCCCCATATAATTGGAAAAGAGACCAAATGGAGGAGTAAGAAACTCTAAATCGAGATAAGTTCAAAATACTAGGACCCAACTGTTGATAGAATAAAAAATTGTGCTTTCTTCAAGGAAATAAGACTTGTTTCCACGATGTAAAATACATGTGAATGAATTTCCCTTCCCTCTTTCTTGTAAAATTTTAATGAGTCCAAGAAAGAAAACTAGGGACCTTCTTCATTTTTGGCAAGCTCAAAGAAGATACAAAATAATCCCTAATAAAGCAATGATTCGTGGATTTTATGAGCCCAAATTAGTGAATTCTCAATGATGTTTTCATAGTTTTGAGAGTCTAAAAAGTCCAAAGAAGACTCTAGGGGAGTGATTTTTAGTAAATTTAGTCTACCAATTCTGAAAAAGTGTAAAACAATATAGAAGAGAACTATCTTAGCCCATGTGAACTAAGGTATGCCTTTTTCATTATTATTTGGCAAGGTCCAAAAAAAGGGTATATTATCACCAGACTGACGCACCTTCAGAAGCGACATGTAGCCTGAGTTTAATGAGTGTGAAGGAAGGAAAGATCACTTGAAAATATCCATTTGATTACGATAAATGGGGACTACAACAGTAAAATTGATGCTTTGGTCTTTAGGTTTTAGTGAGAATGAAAAAGACATAAAGTACGCTCAAAATATTTTTCATGTTTAGTTCCAGAGCACACAAAAGAGAAAAATAAGCTCAAAAGGGTTCATTTTCCTTAAATTTAGTCCTCCATATCTGGAAAAGAGATAGACCTATGCCTAAAGATACTCTTCTATATTCCAAAGAAAACAGAGTGCTCCTTTTTCGTAAATAATCCACATGGTTCGAAAAAATGATAAACTACCACCAATGTGGATGATTGTTCATGTTACCTTAACGAGTCTGAACAAACAAGTTAACTCAGCAATCTAGTCAATTTTAAGGAGTCATACTAGGGCTTAAAGATAACTCCATATCTTTCCCATGAAGTTTTAACGAGTGCGAAAAAGTCAACTCGTGACCTCCTCACTATTATTAACAAGCTCAAAGGAGAGAAGAAAGAATTCGCTAAATGCAAGGCGACATGTGTTAGAGGTAGGCGAAAATAGTTCCAAGCATGAGGAACAAACCTATGGATAATGAAAAAAACATGAGAAAGATAAATACACTCAAGGAACGTCTCCTGAAGGAAAAAGATTTCAAGTTAAAAAGGAAAAATGGTACAAGGTTGAGCAACGATGAGAGAAGAAATGAGGAATTATATAATGAGCTAAAAGTTTGGAATCTAACATCAGGATCATAAGCATGAGCAGGGTACATGCAAATGTAGTTAAAACTTGAGAAACAAGACAAGGGCAGTAAACAGTTGTGAATCCAACTACAAATATTGTCTCCAAGAAACAACAACATTAGAATCATATTGAGAAGAAAAGATCTGATGTAGGTCACTTTGGCAAAAGCACATGTGACTCAGCTATCTTCTACAAAAGGTGTAGTCAAGTAAGAATCAACCAAAGAGGAATCTATTGTGCTAAGGACTGAGGGTTTACAATCATTAATATCAACCTTAGAAGAAAATAAAAGATTACCAGAGGATATTGAGTCTGCAGGAACAAACTCACTATCAGAGTTGAAAAATTCATAAGAAATATCAAACTCATCAGGATCAATAACTTGTTGTTTGAAGGGAGAGCCCAAAAAATAAAAAATACCAACATAAGAAGACTAATCCATGAGAATATCAGTCTTACTGAGAAAATCAATGTTAGACTTAGTCACAACTAAACCAACATCCAAAAGAAGGTCATACTATATCAAAGACTCTAGGAATATTTCATCTACAAGAAGGAGATCATCTAAGATAGGACACATGTCTAAACTTTCAAATGGATTGACAAAGTGGAGAGTGGGCTCCATAGTCTATATAGGATGAATCAATTGGTCAACTTCTAGGACCAAGTCCTGAGAAGGTAAGCATGAACACAAAGTATTATCCTAAGTGGAAATTGAATGCAAAGGACATGAGACCGCATAGCTAACTCATGGCGGGGTAGTGTCTATAGAAAAACTGGGAAGAAATAAAGGAAATACCTGGTCTTTAGTTGGTTCAGTAGAGGGATCAAGAAAATCCAACTAATCGATAGTGATAATTTCTTCACCATGATTAAAGTACATCACACAAAAGAATGTTGACACCATAACTTTCATGGAATAGATAGAATCACGCTAGAGGAGCATATTGAAATCCAAGGGGTCTTCTATCACCATGAAATCATCTAAGATTACCTTCCCACCCAAAGAAACATGTGTTTGACTAATAATTCCTAAGGATATACTAGTTCTTCTATCAAACACCAGTAACTGACTAGATGTTGACACAAGGATAGGAGATCCCATGCCTTGCCAAGCACGAGAATAAAAGATACTAACTAAGTATCCTTCATCAACAATACAACGAGAAATCATGTATTGTCCTTATTTTACCTCTATCTGGAAAGGTGCATAGGAAGGAAGGTATGACTCAACTAGGCTATCCTAATCAAAGGAAGAAATTTAGGAGCTTGATGGGGGTTCATTCGAAGAGAGTTCAATGCCCCTTGTTTAGTAGGTTCTGAACTGGCAGTGAAGAAAATGTTACTAGAAGACACTTCACTCTCCAAAGGAAGAGTGGGCTTGATCAACAATGGAATCGATTCAACTACTTCATGAAAGTCACTCTCCAAATGGAGAGTGGGATTGACCATAGATGACATTGGTTCAATCACATTAGGGTCACTCTTCGAAAGAAGAGTGTGGTAACTAAAGACTGGTAAGGTTTGACCACTTGATAAAACAAAGGTTGGGTAGGTTGTTGAGAAACTATAGGTTGTTCAAGAGAAGGAAATCCTTGAGTCTTGGACGACACTCTTTGCACCTATGCGATAATAGGGAACTGGTGATTAATATTATCTCCCTCACATAGATTACAAGGGAACTTAAGTTTTCCTTTCGGACCACTGGTTTTCTCAACAGTGTTAACATGACTAGTAATGGATGGCCGTTTGCTCTTAGCATGACCTACAGAGGTTGACATTTTTCCCCAAAAATTACCACCATAGATTGGGTGACTAGGTCCAACTTGACTAAGAGAGGCTTGTTGTTGAGAGACTATAGTATGTTAAAAAATGGGATGAACTTGGAACCAAACTCTTCATACCTTTGTGATGGAAAGGCATAGATAAGTAAGGTGGTCTCCCTCACAAGGCTTACAAGGGAAATTAGGATTGTGTTTTGAATGGTTATTCTTTTCAAAAGTGTCAACATGACTCACAGTGGCTGACTGTTTTTCCTCAACATGAACCATAGAGGTTGATATAATTCCCTCGGCATGACCTACATAGGCTGAGAGACTTGGTCCAACATGACCTACAAGGTTGAATGGGAAAGATCATCATGCTTTACAGCAGTTGAGTGTGTGGCCCCAACATGACCTTCAGAGGCTGGGTGGATGGATCCAACATGACCTACATAGGTTGTATGGGGAGGTTCAACTTGACCTAAAGAGGTTGAATGAGTTCCCTCATCATGAAATACAGAGGCTTAGTAACTAGATCCAACGTGACCTAGAAAGGTTGGAAGGATCCCACCAGCATGATCAACAGACGTTGGATAGTGAATATCAACTTGACTTGCAGAGGTTGAGTTCTTAGATCCAACATGACCTACAGAGGTTGGATAGGTTCCCACATCATGAACTGAAGAGGCTAGGTGGTGAGGTTCAATTTGACTTGTAGAGGTTGAATGGGTGCCCCGTTGCTTACGTGTGTTCTTCCTATTATTCCTTCTTTTACTCCCTTTAGACCTCCGATTACTAGTACCAATAATTTCAATGCATGAGGTAGAAGGAGGAGGAGAAGTAGGTACATGTGAAGGGAAATCATCTTTTTGATGCCCTTGATATAAGGAGCTTACTTGAGAAGCATTAGGAGCATTCGAGATAATTGGAGTGGAAAAAAACCACACCGGTAACCCTAGGGTGAGTCCATCTAGATTCAAGGTGGCCATCAAAGGAACACCAACATTCCCTATGAGAGCAATAGTACAAGGAGTTCCCATCATGTGGATCTCTTGGTTAGTGTTCAAAGGGGTGTTATCCATATTTTCAAACAATAAGACAAATTCTAAGGTCGACAAGAAACCAATAGTACAAAGAACACACCACTAGAAAAAGACCTAAGTATCAAACCAGGAAAACAAAGATGCCTTCCAAAATAAATGATGGGATGATGATGGCTCAAAACTAACCAGTGTAGGAAGGAGAATATTTACTTGGAATCTCATGAATATCCCTCTAGGTGCAAGTGCTGGAATCACCCAATCACCCTCCCAGATTATCTACCGAGGTTACCTTCCAAGTCTATCCTAGGTGCACTGAAAATATCCTTCTAATGCCACCTGTCTAAGATCCTAGAAGACAAGATTCTAAGGCCACCAAAATCATGGATAAATTCCAGTGGAACAGTCGTCAGTCTAGCTAATGCACATGGGAAAGGTAGCAAATACTGAATCCCAAACAGTACTAGTCACCACACGGTGATCGAAGGAGGTACTATATGAGTCCTTAAATGTGAAACAACTATGGCGTATGCTTTACTGAGAAGTGTAAAGGCATCTCCAACAACTTAGTATCGCACAATCTCATCCTTGACTCCTGTGTGAGAGGATCTTTCCGCTGTCTTTCCTAATGAAGTTAGATTTCCTAATATATAGGCCACTATTTTTGAGTTTAATGTTTTTGGAAGGTAATATATCCCTAACCCAAAACACTATCCTAGATTAGTGTGTGTTGTCCCTATAAACAAGAAGTTACTAATAAATTTTAAATATTAAATGTTTATTTTAAAGGGCTATTAATTACTCAAAGGGGGTGGCAGAGGTGAAACGAATGATTTTTTGACTCAATGTTGAAACAATATGACTAAGCAAATATAAATGAAATGCAAAAAGAAAAAACTATTATCTTTCTTTTTCAAATAGAAACTTGAAAGCCACAAAAGAACAATTTATTTTTTTATTTTTTTCAAGAATAAAGATATTCAATGCATTAAACACAAAACCCTAATCTACATGAATATTAAGAAAATATATTTTCTTTTTCTTTTTCTTTTATAAATGCAAACAAAAAAATACCTACAAGATAAAGTATGTAGATGACAAGAACAAAGCAAAAGGAAATCTGCTATACAACCACCAAATAGACTCTAGAATGCCCTAAAGTCAGTATAAACCCTACTTGGAAGGAAGGATTTCGTAAGAGACAAGTCAAATACTTTGGAAAGGTAAATTTAACCAAAAAAAGAAGAAGGAAACAAAGACTAATAAGCTACTAAGTTCAGACAAAGATCACTAACAGTGGATGATCAGAAACATAAGCCAAAAATCAAAGCAACCAAAGGGGGTGGGGGGATGAATAAAGAGAAAATACTAATGCTAAAAAAGGAATTGAAAGCTACAAAAATACCACCCAAAATGGATGACACTAACTCCTTGGATTCATGCACCTGCATAAGACCCCAAAAGACATACCAAACAACCCTCAAACAAAAAAAAAAAACACAAGAATGAGGAAAAAACATTGTTTTAGGGGAATACACGAGTTTCCCTACAGATAGGTCACATGTCATATGTTGGTTGACAGTATAGTAGGTCATGTGTACATACTATACATGCAACTGCTAATTCTGCAACTTGCGTATGGGTGGGAAAAGGTCCAAAAGGCCAAAAACTGGCTTAGGAGTGTAGGGGAGGTGTACTATCAGGATGAGAAGGTGTTCCTAAGTGAAAGAAGGACTCGGAACCTTTCAAAATACTAGAATAAATAAAAATAAACCCCAAATAGATGAGGGTATCCCCAGTAGAGTCGTGAGTTCTGTTGTAAAGGAAACTTTCCTATGGCTAGGGTTTAAGAAGCCATCAACGTACTAGGGTTGAAAGAGAGATGAATATAGTTCTGGAAGAAAATATAAAAAAGATTCAGAGATTGGAATGGTTAATACCTTAGCCAAACAAAGGTTAATCCAAGCATCCCTTCAATCCTCCTCTTGCTCCTCTTTCTCCAAGAGACCTTCAAAACGAATTATACCTTCCTCAAAAAAATATGACCACATATAAAATAATGATAATCAAAGTAATATGAAATCCTAATCTGATTAAAATTAACATATGATCATAAACAAAGATTCAAGCACACATTGACCAATGATTTGTTAAGAATATGGACATCACATATTTATTCATTGTGAAAATAAGTACAAATATACCTTCTCTTCAAGTTAGGAGCCTCACGAAACCTTGATCTGGTTCTGCCACTTCTCTGCTCAAAGGAACTCAGCCTCCAAGCTCTGCAACACAAGGAGATAGCTTCTAGGGAAAAGGTGGGAGAGTGAGAGTCCTGATTCCTCTAGAATAACAATGCAAAGATTCAATTCTCCTCTCATGGACCTCTCTACATTTATTTATATTTTTATGAAGAGATAGGGTTGAAGACAAAGTAGTTACAACTAAAGGAGTTAGTTGCATAACCACCCAAACTACCCAAAATTCGAGAAACATCCATTTTTTATGTGTACAGGAAAAATACGTAGGTTTCAATGACAAAAGTTGTGTATATACATAGGTTGTAATGACAATTGTTGCGTATAAAAAGGTATATGCAAGTTTCAATGTCAATAGTGTTGATGTAATTTTAACTTCGGAATGTATTCACTTGTGTATCTTATGTATTGTTCCCCAATGTTTATTCTGGGATGTGTTTGTAATGTAATTGAGTCATGTCATGCCCAGATGTTCCTATTGGGAGTTTCTATAATGTAAACAATTCATGTCAAGACATTATGGGTAACCCTTCTATTGATCAAAAGTTAAAGTCCTCACAGTTCCAGGGCCCTAGGGTTATTAGACTCTCCTAGTGAAGTTGGCCCTAGTGAGTTATTGTCAAGTCAGGAATTAGTATAAATAGAGAGTGAGCCTATCTATTTATCACACACTCACTCACACTCATTTGTAGTGCATAGCTGAGGGAGAAGAAGTTGTTGGGGCTAGAAAGAAAGAGACTACTGCTATCAGGAGATCATCTTACTGTTTTGGGGTTTTACTTTTGGTGTTGATTCTATCTTTGAGGAATTTGTGGGGTTTTCTCCATTTATGGTTTCCCTAAGGAAAAACATTATGTGCATTGTCTATTGTGTTTGATTTTTGTGCTTGTTATTCTCTCAATTAAATATCCTAACATAATGCTAGCTTGAATGATAAAATTCTAACATGGTATCAGAGCTAACCTGAGAAGAAGACACTGTGCAGTTACGGAAACTAGGGCTTCCTACTTTTTGGATCTCTCTCCATATATTTTCAGCAAAAGAAGGTTTGGATGACTCTCCTCCCTAGGGCGCATCTTTCTATCGAAGCAGAATCTGATTCTGAGCATTTTTAGTTTTTGACCCAACACTACTGCCCAAAATTAGGGCTTTCCATAGAAGTGGAATTTTTTAGTGAGCCCAAACCTGGATTGGTATCCTCCTCAAAATAAAATTTTAGAGATCAATATCAAATCATTTTGTTGGATAGAACTATGGGAAATCCAAACCCTAATCTGCTCCTGAACCAACACTGTAGAAATTCTTCTTCAGATCTAGTTCTTAGTTAAGATGTCTCACCATACCAAGCTTGATGAAAATCTTGAGGGAGCTGATAACTTCTGAGCTTGGAAGTATAGGATCTCCCTGGTCCTAGAAGAAAATGAGTTGGACTCCTACATCAATGAGGAGGTTCTAGTTCGAGAGGGAGATGAGGCTAAGGCCTTACACAAAAAGAATTTGGTTATGGATAAAAGGATTATTGCTGATTCAATCAAGGATCACCTCTTACCACAGGTGTCCTACCTAAAGACCTCTAAATCCATGTTTAATTCCCTAACCAAACTTTTTGAAGGAAAGAACATAAACCAAAAAATGACCTTGAGGAACCAATTGAAGAATGTGAATATTTAGAATGCGAAGACCATAGAGTCTTACTTCACAAGGGTCTCCCAGATCAAAGAAAAACTTGAAGCAATGGATTAAGAAGTGGAGAATGTAGAGATTGTAATGACCACCTTGAATGGTCTCCCTAGGACATGTGACTCTTTCATTCAAGGGATCTATGCTGGAAATAAGTTATTCAAGTTCAACAGACTATGGGAAGAATGATCACAAGAAGAAGCTCGGATAGAAGCTCGAGAAGAAAATATGGGAAGTGAAGATCAATCTCTCACAGTTCAATCCAAGAAAAATAGAAGGGGCCATCATCATTGTTCTAAAGGTAAGCACTCTTCCTCCAAGAAAACTCAACTCATATGTTATACTTGTGATGAAATAGAACACTATGCCAAATATTTTCCTAGAAACAAAAGAAACTCTCACAAGAAGAAAAAAAACAAGAGAATGCATCATGCTCATGCTGTAGAAGATGATGAATATTCCAAAAAGAGAAACAAGCAAGAAAGTGATGATTCTTCAAGTGATGAAGAATATGTTTTGATTTTTTCTCTCACGGGAAACATCACACATGGAAGCAATGATTGGATTATAGACAGTGGGGCTTCCAAACATATGATAGGATTCAAAGAGTCTTTTGTAATACTATTAGAACATAAATCACCCCACAAGGTGAAACTCATAGATGACTACCAGTATCCAATAAAAGGTAGTGGGGAATCCTCATATAAGCTAGACTCTAGAAAGTCTATGAAGATGAAGGATATATTTTTTGTACCGGGACTTAAGAAGAACCTCCTCTCCATATATGCATTAGATGCAAAATGAATGAGGGTTGCATTTGTAGATTGCCAAGTTCTCGTGTGGCCAAATGGAAAGAATTTTTATGATGCAGTAGTAATTGGGGAACAAGAGGGAGGCCTATAAAAATTGAAGGGCCATTCAGAACAAGATTTGGTCCATGACACAATAGATCCAAATGAACTTTGGCATAGAAGGATTGCACATGTTCACTACAGAGCACTACCACTTGAAAGCAAAGTTGTTGAAGGTCTTCTAGAAATTCAGGCAAAACATGATGAAGTCCACAAAGGATGTGCAAAAGGAAATAACACAAAGAAGGCATTTCCAAGTAGCGAGAGCAAGGCAAAAGGAATCTTGGAAATCATTCACTCTGATTTATGCGATCCAATGTCATCAAGTTCATTAAGCGGGTATGTATACTATGTTTATTTTATTGATGATTTTTCTAGGAAGACATGGATTTACTTCATGAAGAACAAAGATGAATTATTCAGCAAGTTCAAGGAATTCAAAGCCTTGATTGAGAACCACACTAAAAAGAAGATCAAGACCTTTCGATTAGATAATGGCGAAGAATTCACATCAAATGAATTCAAAGAGTTATGCAAAGATTCAGGTATTATGAGGGATTTAACCACTCCATATAATCCACAACATAATGGAGTTGCAGAAAGGAAGAATAGAACGATCATGGAAGCTGCAAGGGCTATGCTTCATGATCAAGATCTTCCCATGCATCTATGGGTAGAAGCTTCCAAAACAATGGTGTATGTACAGAACCATACTCCACACAGAGTACTCAAGAACATGACACCTAAAGAAGTCTTTTCTGGAAAGAAAGTAGAAGTCAACCATCTTAGAATATTTGGCTATCCAGTGTACATACACATTCCAAAAGAAAAGAGGACAAAGTTAGATCCTTCAGGAAAGAAGGGTATATTTGTGGGATACTCTGAAAGATTGAAGGCTTACAGAATATACTTCCTAGTATTCAAGAAGATCGACATCAGCAGGGATGTAACATTTGATGAAGACTCAACTTACAATAATTCCAAAAAGAGGCCTACCGAAGAACCTGAAGAAATAGTAGCACCCAAAATTCATGACACAACCATGAACAAAGAAATTCAAGTAGAAGATAAAGAATTAGAAGAATCTCAAGAACATGTAGATCCACCTCAGGAGAAGAATCCTCATAAGAGGAAACCTGCTTGGGTACAGGAAGCTATCCAAGGTGTAGAAAGATATGGGGCTCTAGAAGAGAATCACAAAGAAAGAAAGAGGACCAGATGCTGCTTAGGGAATGTATCCTTATTATGTGATTCCATCGATAAAGAACCTTCCAACTATGAAGAAGCAGCATAAAGGAAAGAATGGAAGGATGCTATGATTGAAGAGTATCAATCGATCATGAAGAATGATGTGTGGGATGTTGTCCCAAGTCCAGAAGGGAATTCCGTTGTAACTTCCAAATGGATATACAAGATCAAGCATGCTGCAGATGGCAGCATAGAAAAATATAAAGCAAGGTTTGTGGATTGTGGCTTCTCCCAGAAAGAAGGAATAGATAATGAAGAAACTTTTGCACCTATACCTAGATACACATCCATTAGATCAGTACTTGCTCTGGATGCAGTAATGAAATGGAAGATACACCAAATGGATGTCAATACTATTTTCTTGAATGGTGTAGTGGAAGAGGAAGTATATGTGGAGCATCCACTCAGTTTTGAGACACATGATAGGAAGTCTCATGTGTGTAGATTGAAGAAATCCCTGTATGGTTTAAAACAAGAACCCAGGACATGGTACAGCATAATTGATAGCTTTCTATCCAGTTTGGGCTTTACCAAGAGTAAAGTAGATTCCAAACTTTACTACAAGGTTGAAGATGGAAACCCAATGATGCTCCTACTATATGTAGATTATCTGTTTGTAACAGGTATGGATGGGTTGATTGCTGATACAAAGAGGAAGCTTGCTGCCAAGTTCAAAATGAAGGACTTGGGGTATGATGCATTATTTTCTAGGCATGGAGGTGTGGTAGAATGCAGATGGAATTTCCCTAGGGCAATGGAAATATACAGTAGAGATCTTGAAGAGATTCAGGATGATGGACTACAAGGCCATGCCCACACCTATGGCATCAAAACTAAAGCTATTGAGTGATACTTCATCAGAAGTGATTGATGCTACGATGTATCATCAGATGATTAGGTCCTTGATGTACCTAATGAACACAAGAACAGATATTTGCATTGCCATGAACACCTTGAGCCAGTTCCTGACAAATCTGAGACATGTTCACTTGATTGCTACAAAGCATATTCTGAGGTACCTGAAGGGTACAGTAGATTATGGGTTCAAGTATGAGGTGAATCAAAAGATTAACCTAGAGGGTTATGCTGATTCAGATTGGGCAGACAGTGCCATCAATAGGAAGAGAAATTTAAAGTGTTGCTTCAGTATGGGATCAGGTGTGGTCTCTTGGTTTAGAAGGAAGAAATCATGTGTGGCACTAAGTACAACTGAAGCAGAGTATGTCACAGCTTGTTCAGCTAGTTGTGAGGCAGTATGACTGAGGAAGCTACTGTCTGATTTATTTGATCTCCAGTTAGATGCTACTTGTATATACTGTGACAACCAGAGTTGTGTGAAGTTAATAGAGAACCCGATGTTCCATGACAAGTCGAAGCATATAGAGATCAAGTATCATTATATCAGGGATATGGTGCAGAGAGGAGCACTGAAGCTCCAGTATGTTGCGACAGATGAATAGATAGATGATGTGTTGATGAAGCCATTGGCCAGAGTGAAGTTTGAGTACTTTAGGGAGACTCTTAGTGTTCTCCAGATCGAGGTTCCCTCCAAGGGGAAGTGATGAGTTCATGAGCCATTTTGACATGGAGAGAGGATTAAGTTCCTTCCATGGTCAGATGTAAGGGTTGGGCCATTCTGACATGGTGAGAGTACTAAGTTCCTTCCATGGTCAGATGTAAGGGTTGTGCCATTCTGACATGGTGAGAGGATTAAGTTCCTTCCATGGTCAAATGTAAGGGATGTTCCATTCTGACATGGTGAGAGGATTAAGCTCCTTCCATGGTCATATGTAAGGGCTAGGCCATTTTGACATGGTGAAAGGATTAAGTTCCTTCCACAGTTAGATGTGAGGGCTGGGCCATTATTACATGATGGTGGATGTGTTCCTCTCATGGTCATATGTGAGTGATGGGAGTTCCTTTCTGATGAGTCAAGGTCAGATGTAAGTGTTGGGCGGGCCATTTTGACTTAGGGTTAGATATAAGCACTGAAGAAGACCTACATGGAGGCTAGGCCTACAACCATCATGAAAAAGGGTTGGCTCTATAGAACTTATTGTGACAAGAAGAATCATGAGATAGATCCATTGATGATGATCTAGATCGAGTAATGATCCAGATCGAGTGATGATCCAGATCGAGTGATGATCCATATCCATTGATAATGACCCAGATCAAGTAATGATCCAGATCGAGAGATGATCCAGATCGAGCTATGATCCAGATCCATTGATGATGATCCAACAGTGATGATCCAGATAGAGTGATGATCTAGATCCAGTGATGTTGATCCAGCAGAGATGATCCATATCGAGTGACAATCTGAATCCAATGATGATGATCCAGATTGAGTGATGATCCATATCTAGATGAATATGATTTGAATATGAAGATGACCTGAAGATGAATATGCCTTGAATATGACAAGAACTCGATGATGATCTAGATGATATAGAGAAGAAGACTTGTGCTAATAAATTGTGTCGAGAGAATACCTTCCTAGTTAAGAGGGAATGTTGATATAATTGTAACTTCAGAATGTATTCACTTGTATATCTTATGTATTGTTCCCCAATGTTTATTTTGGGATGTGTTTGTAATGTAATTGAGTCATGTCATGCCCTAATGTTATGATCGATAGTTTCTATAATGTAAACAAGTCATGTCATGACATTGTGGGTAACCCTCCTATTGATCAAGAGTTAAAGTCCCCGCATTTCTGGGACCCTAGCGTTATTAGACTCTCCTAGTAAAGTCGGCCCTAGTGAGTTATTGTCAAGTCGGGAATTAGTATAAATAGAGAGTGAGCCTCTCTATTTATCACACACTCACTCACACTCAGTTGTAGCGCANAGGGCTAGAAAGAAGGAGACTACTGCTGTCGAGATATCATCTTACTATTTTGGGGTTTTAATTTTGGTGTTGATTCTATCTCTAAGGAAGTTGCAGGGTTTTCTCCATTTATGGTTTCCCCAAGGAAAAAAATTGTGTTCATTGTCTCTTGTGTTTGATTGTTGTGCTTGTTATTCTCTCAGTTAAATATCCTAACATAATTCTAGCTTGAATGATAAAATTCTAACAAATAGTCGTGTATACAATGGGATATGCGGGTACCATGTAGAACAAGTCACGTACAATATGCGAGTACCACGTATGAGAAGTCATGCATAGGTAAAAGATGATCATTTTATGGGTATTGTTGTGCAATTTCAGTCTTTGTTATC
Organism: Pseudotsuga menziesii; assembly: GCA_001517045.1. Taxonomy (NCBI): domain Eukaryota; kingdom Viridiplantae; phylum Streptophyta; class Pinopsida; order Pinales; family Pinaceae; genus Pseudotsuga; species Pseudotsuga menziesii. The sequence goes on from LPNX010723248.1 coordinate 216,525, forward strand.
TTCCAAAAATATTTATATTACTTAGATACCTTTCCAATGGTTTAAAGAAGAGGTCAAAAGGAGTTATAGAATGTTAGATATGTGTCCTCCAATATAGGTGTTTTTTCAGTGACTTTCATGAAGTGTCATCATGGAAGTGTTGAGATGTGACAGAATCATGGGAAAGTGGTCATAGGAAGAGATGTTTCATTTTGGTCTATAACAAAAAATATCACAAGCACAATGTGCCATGTCTTCCATGGAGGTGTTGCAATATTATCCTGCACAAAGAAATGAACTATTGTCTTCAACTAGAGATGTTGATCCATCCAATTAGACTTTGATCACATTATAATTATACCAATCAACCTATAGCATTCCTTCCAAAGTTGCTTTTCATATTAAAGTAACATATCATGGAAATAATATCTTTCAAACCATAGTTGATGAAGGGGCCTCGACTCGTGTCATGTCATTTAAATGTTGGAAAGCATTAGGATCACCCACCTTAGTTTAATCCCATACTGTGAGAAAAACATTTGAGCGACATTCGTTCTCTCCTCACAAACTCATTGTAGCCTGCCTTATTGGATGGGGTGGAAAAAAAAGCACATTATATGTTGAGGTAGTAGATCCACCTATAGATTACAATTTTATCTTAGGACATATTTGGATACATGTGATTATGGCTATATTGTCTTCAAATTCCCAAGTGATTTGGTTCTGTCATTGGGGGAATATTGTCGTGATCGACCATTTATATTACTGCATGCCTGAAATTGTTGCTCAGATGAATGTTCCTTTCATTAGGGATGCTCTAAAGGAGGTTGAAGACATTAGGGTAGGGTCGTTAAAAAATGATTCCCTCAATGGAAAATTTATGATCTTGCAACCCTTATCTATTGTATAAGTATCATACCAATATATCCAAATGGCTTCGAAATATTTAGATCAAAATATTCCCTTGGTGGAGGAATATGATCTAGTTACTTGGGCATATTCAGTTATGAGCTCTCCCAACTCGCTTGACTTCTTGGAAGGAATTTTATCATCAAATGAAACAATCCTTGAAATCACAAACATTTGGTTGTACCCACCTAAGGACATCTATTGTGGCACCATTGGGAGCGTACTTCGTTTAAATCCACTCATGTATAGGAGAATCCTTTGTATGTTCCTATATCTTATCAGGTTTATTTGGAAGCATGCATATAGGTTTAGGTTGTCCCTCTATGGAATTGAAAATTTTGCAACCCAAAACTTCCATAGGGTCGAACCTGTTGGAAATTGGTGGGTCAACCCATCTTATCTTTATTTTACACCATTCCAAGAGAATATCCTATCAAACATGGGACACCCTAGTCAGCACCCCATTTCCATTTTGGTTCCCATGATCATTTATTCTCATAGGCATGGGAGCCCAGTTAGTGCCATCATCACCTGGAGTTTGAGACCACATACTTCTCTTGAATATAATTCTAACAATTTCCTGATGTGCCCCCTATTTAATGTCAATTTATGTAAACATGTGTTAAAATATCCACATGAACATTTGTGCTTACTTCTTCAGTGCTTATTGTTGATGTTGCGTATATGCATTTGTAGTCACTTTTTTCTCAAGTTTCCTATAAACCATTGCTTCTGTTTCAGTTGACCTATACATGTGAGAATTGTTTGATCAAGTAGTTGATAGACCATGATTCATTGTTGTTCACAAGAATTAGCATGAATTAAGCCACGTTTCCCCTTTCCTACTCGTTCATCGCACTAAATTGGATAAATGCGGTTAATAGGTTCTATTTCACTATCCATTGACACATAATCCTGCCTCAAATAGCCACCTGATGGAGGGAATATATGTAAGAGTGTGCACAACTAGATTTGTGCTTCTTTGCAATACTTATATTTTCCTTGATTTGACCCATCTTCTTGGAAATATGAGTAAGCCCATGCAACACTCGTTACCTCCCATGTACCATAGAAATCTTTATTCTTTTTTCAAGCTAATAATTGAAAAAGTGCTATAAATTAAAAAATAAAAAAATAAAAAAAGGGGAGACTTGAATCATGTCATATTGAATCTTTGAAACAAAGGTGATGATCAGAAATAGTCGTCCTTGAACACAACGCATAATTTTTTATTCGTTGTCATTACCACTTTTACATTTCCTTAATAAGTTGTACCAGTAGCTTGAATAGATCTCCACCAATAGGTAATCCTGTGTGTCATCTATGGAGCTTTCATTTATTCACATGGAATTGGAGAATTTCAAAATGGTTGGTTACTTGAGTATTATGTTTCCAAGTGTCACTATGTGTCGATTAATGTGTTAAAGGGATGTCCAACCAATTTCGACCATTCCTCAAATATTCCTAACCAATCATGTCAGCCTTCCTTATGTCACTATGCAGTGTTGGATCTCACAGCTCTGCCAAATTATATCAACCTATTGATCTCATTTTCATGTCACTTGATTTGGGATGCATAATGCATTAAATCCCTCCTTTTAATGGATCCATTCCTATTGACGCCAAATAATCATCTAGGAAATGGATCTAGGAACCCCAATGAGTACCGTGTATATTGCAATCATTAGTGGAAATTTTCCTTACAAATGAAAGTGGGTATACATCAATTACTCTCGATTGTTTAATTCTACAAGTGTTTGAAATGAAAACATCTATTAGCACTTTCTAGTTTGTACTCAAGTACCTTGGAGTCCATCATGATTATTGGTGGGCCTCCTTGCATCTGTTAATAGTATACATCAATGACCTATAATCAAATGGTGTATAGTTATTCTCAACATCATCTTATTTATTCTCCTGCTATAAAATTGTACTATCATTGGTTTGTTTCAACACCTTGGGAAAGACATTTGTATCACTCATCGATGCATTTCCCGAGTTTCCCAAACTTAAAATACTATGTCAAAGTACCATGACGAACTGGATATGTTGTCCTCATTAGATATGCACATATACATTTTTAAAGAGTTTTCTTTTTACATGGATCCACTATGTATTGTTCATGTTCATTCTTGTTTAGAAGCGAGCATGGGTATACCTTCCTTAGGGAGATAGTGTATATTTTGTAAATTTCCTTGTTTAACTTGCAGGTGTTTCTCCAACTCATGTGCTCATAAGCAATCATTTTCCTTCATGCCTTGATCACTAAAGAGTATAAGTACAAATTGTATCATAATAAAAAATAAATCAATGTATTTCATCCCTCAACATAGCTTCAAACCTCACATATTAGGCGACATACATTAACAATAAAATTAACACCCTTGAATATGAGGGTTTGAAAACAATCTTCTTTTCTCTCGCAACATCAAGGATAGAATTTGGAACAAATTGAGAGATTTGATCTCTCATAATACCTTTGATTCTACAAAGGAAGAAGTATGTGAAGACAAAGGTTACTCTAAATAATTCAATATCAAGACAACTTAAGGGCCAAATCCCAATTACCACAAATCCTAGAGTGGAAAGAATACATGCCATATGTATTTATTGTCCTAAAACCATGGAAATTCAAGTGAAATTCCTACAAAACTAAGTAAAGTGGGGATTTTAAAGAAAATACTCAAAATTCATCAAAATGATTAATCCCACATTCATGGTTAGTGAATGGGTACACAAATCCCAATGTTATATAAGAAAGGAATATGAGGTGAAAGAAGGAGGACAAATGAGAAAAGCAAAGGCATGTGGAAGGATTTGGAGGATAGATAGATTAATTTTCATATAAATTTTGTCGTGATCATCAACACAGATGGAGAAGGATGGCCTAGAGAAAAGGAGAAAGGGATTCACCTATATCATTGGTTTGTAATCACTTTATTCCTATTTTCAATATGATGTAATTCTACTTTACCCCAAATGTTGTGATTGTATCTATGTATTTTCATATATTTTTGTCAATATTTGGTACATAGTTTTCATTTATTTTCAAGGTTTTCAAAATATAGAGGTAAGGAACAAGAAGCAAGCTTCAAATGGAGGCATAAAGGCCATGGATTCTCAAGTAAAGGGATCTTCCATGAATGACACTCTTCAAGAGGTAATATAGTTTTTTCTCCCCTCTACTCTTTGAAAAAGCTTATAAGTCTTCAAAAAAATTCACTTATTTCCTATATTTATGTCGATTAGGACTCATCCCCCTATAGCAAAGGATAGAGTATGATGTAGACACATCCTTGGAGATTTATCTACCAATAGATATTAATCACAATTAAAAATAAAAGTGCACACTAAAATTATGGATAAAATTATGAGAGGTTTTCATATTATTGTGAATGAAAAGATATAATGAGAAATACATAATTGTTGTGGTCTAAAATTGTTAATTTTTATAAAACACTATAGTGATGTCTACATGGAGTAATCAAAATCATTACAATTATATATGGTGCCTTACATTTTTTATCATTTCCAAAAACATCAGCAAAAAGTATTATTGAGTGTTAGATCATCATACCATGATACCACCTAGTGCCATGGTCACATACACCTAGGACACACTTTTATTTGTTTTTACACTCATGTCATATGGTCCTAACCTTGGCTATGTTGGTCTAGAAAAGTATTTGGTGTTTTGGCCTCAATAATGCACTCACGTGCCCTCATTTTACCATTCTAGATACACATGCACCCTCATTTATCATTTTTTATTGCTTGGTACGATCCCACTCCTTAAAACATGGAAACAAGTTTACTGGAGGTGCCCATGCATGATATTTGGGGGGTTTTGGCTCTTTTGGAACATTTATTTCTTCCTAGAGCCACTCTCACTCACCAATTCACTCCAACACACCTATACTACCCTCATTTATGTCCTAGCATGTTTCATCCATGTTCACATGGCCATTCATGACCATTTGAGGTGGGTTGGGAGCACATTGGTCCACCTAGGGGGGTTTGAGGTCCAATATAATCCTGCCACATGTATGAATCAAATTTTCCTCCAAAGTATAATAATTTTCTCCTATTTTATTATAAACATGTTCCAACATATTTTCATGCTGGACACTAACATAAACTTCAGATATTGGCACTATTCCTATGTGGTAATTATGCTCTTTTCATTGTTTTTATACATAGATTGTGAATATTTTGAGCTGTGAGGATTCCCTTAGATCATAGATATTTTCATGAATCATATTTTCACATGTTATAATATATATTTATATCTTCAAATCAAATTTAGATATTTTGAGTTTCTATCTAGGGTCTCTTCCAAAAACAATCGAGTGTTTGCATTGCAAGTAGTTCCAGTGTCTTTGTCACCCATTGCGCAAGAAGAAATGGAGAAGATTCATATATTTATTACCTTATTAAATTTTGAATGGAATTACTAAATGGTGATCTATCTGATTTTGAAAGGTTTCTACAAAGTTACCATGGGGATTGAGGCCAATTCCAAATTTTATGTGGAAAAATCGAAGTACTTCAACATGTTGGATGAAACATTCAAGATGATTTGTCTCAGTATATCAAGTGATATTCTCTTCCATGTATACTGTATTACCATGCACAATGAATTCTATCTCAAGATTGATTCACTCTTTCAGAATACCGATGAGATGAGACAACACCAACTCAAAAATGAGTTGATCTCACTGAGCCCAACTCATTTTGAGACAATATAGGATTTATTCACAAAGTTCAAATCATTTTTTATTCAGCTGAACCATTTTGGAATTGGGAATAAAGAGGAGCATATGATATTATCCATTGTTTCAAGGTTATGCCCTATTTATTTAGTGTTTATCTTCGCATTCCACTCAGGTAAGATGACAGCTCAAAATTAGAGAATTCCTTCACTAGAAGACTTCATGAATTATTTGACTTAGGAACAAGACAAATTTGTGCAAATGGGTACCATCAAATCCACCAAGGATCAAGCCCTTGCTAAAAGGGAAGACAAAATGCACTTATTTTCACAAATATTGGCATCTAGAGAGTGCATGCATGAAGAAAACCATTGACATGATGGCACAAATCCTTGAGAAGAACAACACCCCCCTGCAAGAATGCACAAGAAATAAAGAGGGACGTTCAATCTCAAAGAAAAAGGAAATATTCCATGCTTTGGTTATTGTATATTTAGGATATTATTCCTTCATCATAGTTTCAAGTTCCTCAATACACATGGCTTCCTTCTCGGCCATACATCCTTATAGTTGTCAATCCATCCTCATGGTGATGACTCTAAGATCCCATCTAAAGGGTTTGGAAAGATTGATCTAGATAATGGGTACTTCAACAATGTGTTGTATGTGCCTGATATTATAGTGAACCTAGTATCTATCTATAAAATGACACACACAGGTACAACGAATAGAGTGACATTTACTCAAAATTATTTGTATATTTTGTAAATTTCTACATTCCAAGTTGTTGCAGTTGGTTTTGATGATCATGATTCAAGAATAGTATAAGTTATCTCACCTCCTTCCTTACTCACAGGGGAATGTTCTCCTTTCAAATGCCAGTGAGACCATAAAAATATGTCATGAGAAGTTTGTACGCCTCAAATATAGGTATCTTCAAGCATTAAACAAAGAAAACATGGTTTAAGGGCTTCCAAGTATCACGTTTTCCAAAGGCATATGCAAGGTTTGCATAATGGGGAAACATATTGAGAGCAGATATTCCAAGGGAAAGGAAAGGAGGGTTATCCAAGTGCTTGATATGATCGATTCATATATGATAGAGACTCTTCCCACACCCTCATGTTGGAATTCAAGGTATGTGTTGACGTTCATAGATGATTTCTGAAGGCACTACTAGGTGTATTTTCTCAAGGAAAAATCTAAATTTTTTTAGACTTTCAAAGTATTCAAATATTTAATTGAGAACACAAGTGGGAATAAAAAAAATGTTATTAGGATTTATAATGGAAAGGATTATCCCATAAATAAATTACAACAACTATGTCATGAAAGTGGCTTTCAGATGCAACATTCTGTTCCCTACACACCACAACAATATGGTGTTGCAGAGCGCAAGAATAGAGTGCTCAAAGCAATGGCAACATGCATGATGGAGACTAAGGATTTTTTCCTAAGATATGGGATGAATCCATAAATTGTGCCTCATATTTCCAAAACAGAGCCCCACACAAACCATTGGAATATAAAACTCCTTTTGAGGCTTGGAGTGGTCACAAGCCTAATGTTTCTCATTTCAGGGATTTTGGCTCAAAGGCTTGGGCTAGAATTCCTCCCAAGAAGAGAAAGACCCTGAAACCTTAAAGAAAGGATTCCATTATGGTTTTATATGTTAAATATGAAAATCAATACAATCTATTTGATCCCTCCTCTCATAAAACATTCTTTGAAAGGAGTGTACAGTTTGAAGAAGAGCCCATGCAAGAGATCGAGCTAGTCAAGGGGGGATACTCACATCCTACACTCAATGATGATGTATGTGATGATTATTTCTCTTATTTTTCTCATTATGATATTGAATATTATTTTTATGACATGAATAAATATTATTACTCACCCATAACTCCAAATTTGGACGAGAAAACCATACAAGTAGTTGTTGATCTTGTTGGAGATCCACTAGACTATAGGAAGACTAAATCTCAATTTCATGATGCTTTCTCCACTTGTGAATTGAATATTGCATAGATATGATTTATGATGGTAGTATATTATCCTAATATATATCATTAATAATAAATTGAACCAATATGGAAAACAACAATGCAAGAAGAGTTCAAGTCTTTGTAAGAAAATGAAACTTGCGAGTTGGTTCCTCTACCTTCCAAGAGGAAACTAGTGCAACATAAGTGGGTTTAAAGGAAAAAAAATGGATTATGATGGTTATGATATCAATTAAAAGGAAATTATGGTTTACAATGTCTTCTCTAAGTTCTAAAAATTTGACTATACAGAGAAATTTTCACCGGTTGCAAAGATGGACTCTATCAGACTAGTTTTGGCCATTGTTGCATGTAAGTCATGGGAGGTTTACCACATATATGTGAAGATTTATTTTATTCATGGTTACCTTCATGATTATATTTATATGTAGAATCATGAATTTTTCATTCATTATCCTTTATTTTTTTTCAGGATGAATAAGTATCTCTATGGCTCCAAGCAATCCCCCAGGGCTTGGTATGCCAAGGCGGACAACTTTCTTTTTTCACTAGGCTTTGAGAGATGAAAATCTGATCCTAATGTATATTTTCAGAATATAGGTGATTCATTGAAGGTAAAAGTACTTTTTTTTGATGATATTTTTATCATTTTAAGTTTCATTCATGATATATGTTCAATTAAGTCTTCTTTTTATAGTGAGTTTTCAATGACTGACCTTGGATTGTTGACACTGTTTCTTGGCTTGGAGATTGAGAAATATGATGAAGCGATCAAGGTAAGAAAATACAAGTATGATGCATACCTTTTATTAAAGTTCAAATTGGATTAATGTAATGAATCCAAGTGTCCCTTCCTTTCGGGAGTGAAACTAGGTGATTTTGGTTCATCTCCATTGGCGAACAACACATTGTATAGAAAACTACTTGGGAGCTTGTTGTACCTCACACACTCTTGATATGATTTGGATTATGCAATAAGTGTTGTTTATAAATATATGTAGGAGAATCATGAGATCCATTTGAAGGATACAAAAATGATCTCGCATTATTTCCAAGGAACCAAACACTTCGGGATACACTATGTTGCTAGTTCTCCACTAGAACTAGTTGGATTTACCAATTCTGATTGGGATGGAGATTTCATTGACATAAATTCCACTTCAGATTATGTATCCATTATTTCACATGTTCCCATATGCTGGTAAAGTAAGAAAAAAAACACCATATCCATTTCATCAGTTGAGGCCAAGTATAGAGGAGCAGTGAACGCAACTACACAATCGATGTGGTTGCAAGGAATTCTTGGAGAGCTTCAATTTGCACTTGATTCACCTACTGTCATTTTTTGTGACAATAAAAGTGAAATAAATATTTACATTGATCCAGTACATATACAGAGGACCAAGCACATTGAGATACACATGCACTACATCTGGATCTTAGTGCATGAGAAGGTGATATCATTGTAGTTTTGCCTATCTACAGAGAAAACTACTGATATTTTCACCAATAGCTTCATAGAGAAGACATTCACCAATATGATATATATTCTTGGAGTGGGTGACACATGGTGATGAATGATATTCACGTACATATTTTTCTCCATGTCCATTTTTTAGGGGATGTTTTTCTCCCATGAGGTTTTCCTCCTTACCTTGGTTATATGGACAAATAATTGTTTTGTGAGAGGTGACTTGAGGCTTAGTTTACAAGGCCTCAATTTTTGATGTGGTTATACTAAGTTAGAATTAAGGGAGGGGAGGGGGGTGTGGGTTTTATACCATCATACCACCTTTTTCCATGGTCACATACACCTAGGACACAGTTTCATTTGTTTTTACATGCATGTCATATGGTCGAAACCTTGGTTATGTTGGTCTAGCAAGGTATTTGGTGTTTTGGACTCATTAATGCACCCATGCACCCTCATTTGACCATTATGGAGACACATGAACCCTCATTTATGAATTTTTAGTCCTTGTTTTTCTCCACTCCTTAATACATGGAAATGGGTTGACCAGAGGCACCCATGCATGGTATTTGGGTGGTTTTGGCTCTTTTGGACCATTTATTGCTGCCTAGAGCCACTCCCACTCACCCATGCACTCCAAAAAGCCTATCCTACCCTTATTTATGTACTATCATGTTTCATCCATGTTCACATGGCCATTTGTGACTGTTTGATGTGGTTTCGGAGCTCATTAGTCCACCTAGGGGGGTTTGAGGTCCAATCTAGGGATGCCACATGTATGGACCCCATTTTCCTCCAAAGGATAATTATTTTCTCCTATTGTATTATAAACATGTTCCAGACATATTAACATGTTGGACAATCATATAAAATTCATATATTAACATTATTCCTGTGTTAATTTTGGTCTTTTCATTATTTTTATGCATGGTTTGTGAATATTTTGAGTTGTGAGTATTCCCTTAGATCCTATATATTTCCATGAATTATATTTTCACATTGAGGTACTATTGGGGAAAAACATTAAACAATTTATAACATATATCGAACGATTTAATTATCAACCCAGAGAGAATGTAAACTTGTGAGGTACATACAAAATATATGTAGGGGCAGATTATTGCTAACTTAATCTAATATTCTAAGTGACTGAAATTAAAAATGCATGTGACTGGAATTGAATTGAGCTTGCAAAATAAGGAACTAACATGAAAATAAATCTAATCTAGAAAAGTAGAAAATTGTATGAAATAAATCTAATTGCAGAAAACATGAAATTGCATAAATTAAACTTGGTAAAGAAAGACTAAAATTATAGATGCGAGCTGATGACAAATCTATACTTTCAATTCATAAAAAATAAATCACTGAAATTCTTTACTGACAACTCATAAGAAAGAAACTCAAATTAACATGAGAGAGTAAAATGATTTGCATTAATCATCATCTCCATTACATAACAATAAAAAATCCATGCTATGACTAACTCTCAAAAGACATAAACTATTCTCTAATTCTACACCACTAGAGAGATCTCTAACAAAATGAGGAGAGAGACCTCCTATTTATACACAAATTCAAGATAATTAATCATAATTATAGATCCACTATTCTCTCAACTTATCCCTCAAAATTCTCCAACATGCCCAATTTTCTCTCAACTTATCCCTTCAAATCCTCCAACAAGTATTTGATGAGATATTCTCTCCACATTTCCATGATCTTCTCCTTGAAATTATCCCACATCTTGAAGATGAAATTCGAATTTGGGGCTAGGTGGTGACTTTTGAGCTTGCTAAAGTCTTCAAATATAGTTGTAATCATCACCAAACTCATCCAACTTTAAGGTATAATGAAAATATGTAATTTTTATCAATAATTAACCACAAATTCACTCAAAATACTAAAAAATAAATGATTTGGAAAATGGTAATATAAACCCATATCTATCATCAAAGTGGTGGATATTAATGGTTTTATGGAAGGATAAAATAGAAATAAGGTAATAAATGGTATATGAAAGATGAATAAAATGTAGTATTTTTGTGTCTCAACATTCCCCCCAACTAAACGTGTTGCATGTCCTCATGCAACTATGCATTGATTCTCTTTAAAACTTTTGGCTTTGTAGCTAGGCTTTACATGATGATGGTATGTAACAGTAAATCATTTCATGATTTGAAATGTGTGAGTGGGAGCAATTTTCCTTATGGTTGGTTCTTGTGTGACAAACATAAGTATAACAAATGTTGGTTCTTGTGTCAACAAGATTCGCTTATTTTACTTGTATTTTTACTACAATACATAAGATTTTAAAGTATACATGCATTTAGAAATGATGAACCATCAATGTATATTAGAAAGTATTTTCTTCATATTATGAATCATGCCAATATATATATATATATAAATGCTTTTATTCAATGTGTAACAAATCATAGTTTGGGAAAGACATGTTGGTTAATGATAAATGAGATGATGAATATGTAAAATGGTAATGAATAGTCCCCCCCAACTTAAGATGTATTAGGTTTATGAAAAGGAGAAAGGGAATGTAGTGAGGAAATTTTCCAAATTCATTCATTTTCTAGAATTTAAGGAATTATATGGTTAAATATTAGAAAACAACATACCTCCACTTACCTAAAAAGTTGATGAACTTATGCAATAGGAATGTGGCTGATACTGCTACTGGACCATAGAATCTGAAGTGAAGGAACTGAACTGCTTCTTGGTTGGATGAAGTAAGACATGAGAGATAAAAGTAGAATTGTGGTACTCTCATATAGCTGAAGTATGCTGTTGTAAAATTGTTGATGGAGTCATGCAAAGTATATAGTCTTCACTTTCTACAATATTTGATGGTACAATTCTTACCGTGCAAATAAATGTGTCGATGTCGAACATGGAAAGAAGACATTGGATTACTGACCATTGATGAATGTCATTAACCAATGTGAGACAATATCACCATTGATGTCAATGAGTGCCAAGGTACCTAAGTACATCATGCAAAGTGTGAATAAGTGAGCTGATGTCGAGACACTTGCAAGATCTAACGATCAAGGGACATTGATGTATTCCCATGATTGTCAGTGAGAGAACTTGCCATTAAGGCATGCAAGTCTCAAGGTACTAAAACTAAACTCTAGTCTCTATCCCAAGTATTGTGCCGAGGTCGATGGGGCAAGAATTGTTGAAAGGTGGGCCTTAAATAATCCCACATCAGTCAACACGAGTTGTACATAATGAGTGGTAGGACTACAGATAAAATATCTCATGGTCAAACAGTTTTTATGGCAGGGATACCAGAGCAATGTAGTTATGGAAAGCAATCTGAATGGTTTTATTCAGAAGGAAAAAGATAAACTGAAAATGAGCAAAATGTGTGGGACTCAGAAAGGTACACATGCGGGAAGTCATGATGTATAAGGCAGTGAAAAAGTAGACTCTAACATGGATGACGAATAAGCTTGGAAGTGAAAAGGGTAAGTAATCATGACATAGTGTAATTGGTTTCTGAAAGGATTCTTTGTGGCAGCAAAATGTCATGACACACATAGTGGAAACTCAACTACTTTAAGCTTTCAATGGAACATCTTTCTGAAAAATTTTCTACGATTCTGAAAATCACTTCTGCATGCCATTCGTTCGTCTATAAACCTACAAAAGGTTAGCACTTTCATGCAAAAAAATTATGAGCACATTGAAAATACATGAAATTATGTGCTTAACAAAAATTTAAAGAGAATAAATAAAATGTTCTTATACCTGAAAATAGCAACGCATTTTAAGCAACCCTTCTTGTCAAAACATGTTTCTGACTGACTTGCGAAAACAAGTTAGTGCAATAATCATAAAATTTGAGAAGATTTCAAGTTCATTTATAATTTATGATTTTATAATTTTATTTGTTACCTAATACTTTTATTCATTTATATGTTTTTAATTTTTAATTTTATTTTATTTTAATTTTTGTAATCTTATCATAACCCTCTTATTATTTCTAAAGTGTTTTTATATATTTGTATTTTTTTTAATTAGATTTATTTACAAAAACAATTTTTTATATATAAATTTATGTATATAGATATTAATATAAGTTTTATTATGTTAATGTGTTTTTTTAACATTTTTAATTGTTTTGCAATAAAAACAAAAATTAGAGTTTTTACATCCTCCTTTTACAAAGATTAATGTGTCTTCATGTAACGATTGAGCAACAGAAAGAGAGAGGGTCGAGCCTTTGAGTGGTCGACCCCTCTAAAAGCAGACTATCTTAATGATCTAGAATAGAGAAGAGTGTGCAAACAAGCGATTTCTATGGTGAATTTGGTAGCTTGAAACAAACACTTCATATGAAAGAAATGCAGCTTGATATCTCATTATTTGTTATTGCATAATCACTCCCAAGAATAGTTGATATTGAACAAACACCTACCTCCCTCGAACCGAAGATGTGCCGGGTCCCACTGTGCAAAAATAAAACTTAAGAAGAAGGCTTGGCTGTGACAGCAGCTAAGCCTTCTATTTCAAAGACGCATATTAATTTTATAACATTATTTTATGTCTATATTTTGTTTATTTACCTATTGTTAATTTGTATATATATATATATAAACAATTTTTTTATGTGTTTATTTTAATTTTGATAAGTTTATATATAAATATAAAGTTTTATTATGTTAAAATTGTTTATTATTTATTATTTTTCATTTTAACTTTTTTTAATTGTTTTGTGAAAGTATGTAAAAATAAAAACAAAAAGAAATTCCTACCTTATTATTTATATTTAAAAAAACTTTTTAAAACCAGGAAT
>LPNX010723248.1:230734-321969 GCA_001517045.1 Pseudotsuga menziesii
TAGTTTGTTGAATCTCCCATGCAAAATAAATGATGTCTCATTTAAATGAACAGTAGTCTGCACTGAATAAACACAATCCCATAAGATACCATAAAACTACCATCTTAAATTATACTACATTCATGAAGAAAAGGTGTTGAAATTTCCACCTCTGACCTTGATAGAAAAGAAACCATGCAACTAGCCAATATGTCATGTTGAACAGTTTCCAAACAGGCTTATCATCAAAGCCATAGTTCTATACCATAACCATACCTTGTCCTCGAGAAGCTGACCCTAAATAGAGCTATCCACAACATTTCGATCCGCAACGATCCACCTGAAGAATGATGGCTCCTATTATTTGACACTGATTCCTTCTGCAGGTGGATCTTTAACATGAAAAATCTACCAATTAATTGTTTTGGGAAAGGATTCAAACATATCTATTGGGAGGTTAACAGATCGTGCTCGAGCCACCAGTATTATTGGGGCGAAGCTAAAAAACCTGAGAAAAATGAATCCATAACATTTGGCAGTCCCAGGGCTAGTCTGTGATTCAATATATGTTCGATTTCAAGGTTTAGAATGGGTTAGTTTTAGTTAACCAGCTCAAAAAATCATGAAAAATGTACCCATGGAGTATTTTTTTCTAATGGGTAGGCTATTCCATCATTTTGCATAGCTTAGCATACCATGAATATGCTTTTTTTGAGTTAGAACGAGTTGATGCTCAATTGTAATTGTATGAAATAAAAAAAAGGAAAAAAAACAGCGCAGTCTCGTCGTTGTGGAGCAGTTGGATCATATTTGCATACCGAGATTTGTTACCATCATCCATTACTTACCGAGCAAACAAATTAGAAGAGGCTTACGATCACAAATAACCTAATTGTGATCTAAAGATAGTCCAAGATCTTTGATTAACCGAGTAAGGGCGTTAAAACTTATTCAAACGTTGGTCCCATTCTTTTTCTTTATTGTTTTCTTTTTTATTCTTTACCTACTGCAAATCAAGTATGAGATAAAAACTGACATAATAAATTCATTCGTGCTCATGCACTGCAGATCCATTTATTGTGACATGTAATCTCATTTTCAAATTAAATAGGACATAAAATTCAATCTAGAAACTATGGACTCTACAAGAACTAGTGAAGCAACAGAAGTTGACGATTTTCTAAATGCGTTATCACCTTGTCTGGGTCATTTAGTATATCTGTATAATCAATTAATTTTAGTAGCTTCTCCTTGATTGGGTCAAAATATATTTAAATGAAGGGTCTGGCTCTTTAATGAGCCCATGGTAGCCAGGTAAGCTGGATGAGAGTCCGTGTGGGTAAGAACCTGAATCCTGAATGATTCATATTAATGAGAAGGTATATCTGAATGCTTGAAAACAAGCTTACAAAAATGAGAATCATAATAATACAAAGGAAAAGTGTGAATAGGCATACAATACTTCTTGTATATTCACCTTCACCATTTGTACTCCATATTTGAATGCCACCACCATGCCCAACAAATATTCTTGCTTTTCTCTCAGTGCTTCGACGTCGTTAAGTAGTTAGGAAGCAACGTCACACTAGCCATGGAGTTTCCTATGGAGTATGGCAAGAATCTTACTTCTAGCCAATGTGCCAAAACTTCCATGAGGAAATGGGAATTCAATTTATGGAGAGCCTATCTCTCTTGTGCACGCGCATCTTCCATCGTTTAGTTTGGTGAATCGACAGAGGTATGTATTGTATTCATCAATTCTATTAATTTTGTGGCTTGTTATCCATTAAAAGGGAATCTCTTTTAAGAATTAGCAGCAGTCAAAGCCGCCATAGAGAGGGTCATTCATCTTTGTCATTAAGCAAAGATACCTATAACCCTATAACTAATGTCAAAAACATTTCCAGTCCATTCGTCAGATTAAATGAGTTATTGAAGTCAGATAAAGATAGAACTTGCTATTAGCCATCCCAAATGGGAACGCAAAGGATATCCTGAGTAGATTATGGTGAGAAGATAGGCACTAAACCTTCTATTATGTGCAGGACCGTTTCACTGTTTATGATCTAATGGGCTTCAAGTTTCAGATCTATTTTAATCATAGGCATAGCGATCCAGAATCTCTCATTTGCAGATCGGTCGATCATTATTCAATAGTTTAATCATTTTTATTGAAAATGTTTTATATTTGCATGTTTTAGTATGGAAGGATGAATGGGAAAATCAAAATATAGGTCATTGGATGAAATTGTTGTGATACGTTTGCAGGTTTCATAAGAAAGTGTATTTGCATGGTTTGCATGAAAGGCTGAAGCGTTTGCAAGTTTAAGATTGTTTTTGTAGGTTTCAGGTTTCAGCGCAGAACAAAAACAAGTTGTCTTATATTTAGGTTTTGTTTTAATTTTAAAGTTTTAATTTTAATATATATGTGTGTGTTTACTTGTTTTGCATTCTTTTGTTTTTAAAAGGTTTTGTTATTATTATTATTATACATATAATAATGTTTAGAAATTGAGTTATTTTAATATATATATATATATATATATAGATAGATAGATAGATAGTAATTTTGTTATTTGTTTTAAAAGTTCCACTTTATTATTATATCTATAGTTGTAGGTTTTGTTAATTTAATAACACATATTCTTTTTAAATTTTGTTTTATTTTAAAGTATTCCTAGATGCAAAACAAAGTTAGAAAATAGGTGTGATCAAAGGGTTAAATTTTCATTTTATTTTTATTTTTTATAATTTAGATTTAAATTTTTATTTGAAAAAACAATATTAAAACAAACAAAAAAATATTGTAAAACTAAAACAAAAAACTATATATAGGAAAACTAAAACTAGTATATAGAGTTGTTTTTTTGTTTTGCTTATTAATTTTTTTATTTTATTTTTTAATTCTTTATAGGTTTAGAAGAAACTTAATTTCTAATGCATTTTTTATTCCTAGTATAACTAGAAATTATTTAAAAAACAAAAATTCCGAATGAAAAGAGATCAAGATTTCAAAAATATTTTTTATATTTAAAAGATTAAAACAAAATAGTAATTAAAAACAAAAGAAAATGAAAATTTTAATAAACAAAACATTAAAGCAAGTTGAATCATCCTACATGTTAATTTTAAATTAGAAATAAAAACTAAAATCTACCTACTTTACTTTATTTGGAATTTTCAATTATTTAAGTGTAGTGAAATTTCCAGTGGAAACATACATGTAAAAGAAGTAAAAGAACGTTTACATATGATTTTATAAAATGAAATCTAATATATTAAAAAATATGCACAATTAGGTATTGTGAATGTAAGTTAACAAAGTAAAAATGAAAACAAAACTGATCTAACCTAATACTTAGTTGGGACCATTGTTTGATGCAGCTTTCATTTGCATGATGATCACCCGATATCCCTTCTTCATCCTCTTCAATATCCAGTTCAAACTGGTGTTCTTCATCTAGTATGCATGATTCTTCAAATGTCGATTCTTCCTTGTTTGCTTTAGGAGGAGTAATTACATATTTGGCTGCTATCAAGATCTCCTTTTCTAGAGAAGAGGAGATCCTGATTTTTGCTAGGATCTGAGTGAGTTGTTCTAGACTTATGCTCATCGCAAAATCATTTTATCAAGTCAAATTATTAAAAAATGAAAATTAAGTACATGAAAAATACAAAAAGCAGTATCAAATAAGTTAGTACCAAAACGAGTGCAAAAACAGAAATTAAAAGTGCACAAAAATATGTACAAAACAAAATTGAACATATACAAAATTAAAAACAAGTTAGTATGAAATAAAGGCTAGCCCAAAAATGAAAGCAATCCAAAATGAAAATGAAATGGAAAAAATTGCATAAAAACAAACTCACATTTACATAAAATGAAAGAACACTCTTGTAGAAAAAGAAAACAATTTGCAGAAAAATAAGCACACTTGCAGAAACAACAAGGCTTTGGGGTGACCCACTAAAGTGGATGCGTCTATCTTTGACACCACGGAAATTCCAAAAATTCCATAGTGAAGTCCTCCTTGCGTCTTACCATTTCCCCTCCCACTTTCTATGTAAAAACAAAACGAACTATATACCTATCTAAACTCTGATCCATTTTAGCACCTCCTTGGAAACGACGCCAAAATGTTGGGGAAAAACATTAAACAATTTATTATAACATATATCCAATGATTTAATTGTCAACCTGGAGAGAGTGTAAACTTGTGAGGTACAGACAAAATATATGCAGGGGAACAGTATTGCTAACTTAATCTAATATTCTAAGTGACTGAAATTGAGTTAAGCTTGCAAAAGGAGGAAATGACATGAAAATAAATCTAATCTAGAAAAGCATGAAATTGTATGAAATAAATCTAATTCCAGAAAACATGAAATTGCATAAATTAAAATTGGTAAAGAAAGTCTGGAATTATAGATGTGAGCTCATGACAAATCTATACTATCAATTCATAAGAAATAAATCATTGAAACTCAAATTAGCATGACAGAGTAAAAGGATTTGGATTAAGAATCATCTCCATTACATAACAATCAAAAATACATTCTATGACCAACTCTCAAAAGACAAACTATTATCTACTTCTACACCACTAGAGAGATCTCTAACAAAATGAGGAGAAAGCCCTCTTATTTATATATGAATTCAAGATAACTAATCATAATTACAGATCCACTATTCTCTCAATTTTTCCCTCAAAGCTCTCCAACATACCCACTTTTCTTTCAACTTATCCCTTCAACTCCTCCAACAAATATTGGATGAGTTATTCTGTCCACATTTCCATGATCTTCTCCTTGAAATTATCCCACATCTTGAATATGAAATTCGAATTTGAGGCTAGGTAGTGACTTTTGAGCTTGTTAAAATCTTCAAATATAGCTGTAATCATCACCAAACTCATCCAACTTTAAGGTATAATGAAAATATGTTAATTTTCTCAAAAATTAATTACAAATTCAATCAAAATACTCAAAAATAAATTATTTGGAAAATGATAATATAAACCCATATGTATCATCAAAGTGGTGGATATTAATGATTTTATGGAAGGATAAAATAGAAATAAGGTGGCAAATGGTATATGAAAGATGAATAAAATGTTGTATTTTTGCGGCTCAACAGGTACCTTAAAGGATCATCACCAAAAGTGTCACTAGAAATATAATGATGAACATGCCTTTAATAACCCTCACCATAAGTGTCACCAAATAGAGAATTGGTAATGGATTTTTAATGATCATCACTAAAAGTGTCATTGAAAAGGGATTGCTTAATGGGATTTAAAGAAATGTCATGAAAAGTACTTATGGAAACAATTCTTCATATCTCATCACCACAAGTTATTTTGGTGATGACTATTTAAGTTTCTCTATAGGAATGACTGCCATAAAAAGGGATTTGGTGACGATATTTAAAAAACTATCACCAAGATCACTTATGACGATGATTTTTAATAGCATGTCAACATAAGTGAATTTTGTGATGACCATTTAAGGTACTTCACATGCATGATCGTCACCAAAAAAGGATTTGGTGATGGGATTTAAATAACTATCACCAAAAGAACTTATAGTAACAAATTTGCATATTTTGATGTATTTGTAACTTCGGAATATATTCACTTATATATCTTATATTGTACCCTGATGTTCCTATTGGGAGAATCACTTATATTTATGTGTATCCTGATGTTCCTATCAAGAGATTCATTAATATAATAAATTCATGTAAATTAATTGAGGTTAACCCTCCTTGTTTATCGTGGGAGAAAAGTCCCCATAGTTGTGGGGCACTAGGGTTATTAGAGTCTCTTAGATAATTTATCCCTGGTAAGTTATTGTCAAGTCAAAAAATAGTAAAAATATTGAATGAGCCTCTCTATTTGAGACACACACTCACCCAACTATAGAGCATAGGTGAGAGAAGAGGATCTCACACAAGTGAGAAAGAGAACAGCTGTTGGAGATCATCTTTCTATCTTTGGGTTTTACTACTGCCATTGGTGCTCATTCTAGTCTCTAACCTAACCACTATAGTATCAGACAGTCTCTAACCTGAGAAAAAGACACTATGAAGCTGGAGAATCTAGGGATTCTTAATTTTTGGGTCTCTCTCCATATATTATCAGAAAAAGGAGGCTAGGCTAACTCTCCATTGAAGGGCACATCTTTCTGTCGAAACATAATTTGATTCTGGGCATTTTCTGTTACTAATGCGAGAAATTAGGGATTTTCACAGAAGACGAATTTTTGAGTGAGCACGGCATAGGATTTCTATCCTCATTAAAATAAAATTTTAGAGACCCAAGTCAAATTTTTTGGTTGCGTAAAACTATGGGAAAGTCAAACCCTAATTTGACCCCAGGCCTGAAAAACCCTAAAATATTAAAGCTGGTAGTTTTGGTAAATTCGAAATATCTCAAGATTGAAGAAGACTCAGGAACCAAAATGTTTGGAGGAAAAATATAAATTCCTTATGTACGCTATGTAAAACTTTCATCCTCAGATTCACTATATTCTGGGAGATATGATTCCTCCAAATTAGGGTTCCAACCCCTTCCAGGATCCATCCCTAAACACAACACCTAGGGAGAATTGCTATATCTCAGGCTACGAAGGTCCAAATGAAATTTCACAAGATATTTCAAATAGGAAACAGAATTTAATTTCTATGGTAAAAGTTTCAGACCCCTAACATGAAACACTGACAGGTGACAGTCTGTACAAGTTCTCTATGCTGAACAGTCCTGAATTAAGTCACCGTTGGAAAAATATCAGAAGTCCCAATTGGTGAAACCAATTCTAATAAAACCTATTGTGTTGGAAATAAGATATATGAAGCTACCTCTATACACAATTTCATATACATAGGAGCCATACCTTCATAGATACTACAGAAACAATATCAGGAATGTTTGCGGAATAAATTGGAAAACTAGGGCTTCTTATTCCGAGAGCTTTCCTCCACTGTTTTCACAAAAAGGAGTACATTGGAAATATCGTCTTGAAAATGCCCATCCTTCTATCTAATAAGAAGTTTGAGACTCCAATTTTTGAAAATTAGGGTTTCTCTGACAAACCCTAGATCATCCAAATCCGGAACCAGGACGGACACCTCAAATCAATGACAACTTCCAAGCATGGACGTATAAGATCTCACTATTTCTTGAAGGAAATGAATTGGACACATACATAAGTGGAGAGGTTCCAGTTATAGAGGGAGATGAGGCTAAAGCCTTACATAAGAAGAACTTGGTTAAGGCCAAGAGGATTATCTTATTCCATAATTTTCTTCTCTAAAGACACCTAAAGAGATAATTGATTCCTCAACCAAGCTATTTTGAAGGGAAGAATATAAATTAGAAGAAGTATAAGACCTCTATGATCCTTGAAGAAATTGAATTGGATCACTATTTCAGTAAGAAATTTCTAGGAGCCAGAGGGAGATGAGGCCAAGGCTAGATTCAATAGAATCATTGTAGATTCTATTAAGGATCATCTCATGACTCATGTGTCATCCTTGAATACAACAAAAAGAAGTGTTTGATGTTATGATGAAGCAATAGAAGAATAATAATACATGGTTATAACCACCTTGAATGGCCTACCAGGATCATGGGATTTATTCATTTGAGGAATGTGTTCCAGAAGGAAGTGATTATCTTTAGAAGTCTCTGGGAAGAGCGCACACAAGAAGAAGCTTGACTCATATCAACTGCATATCAAGCTGTCACAATCCAAAGAAGATCCATCAAGCGATGAGGAATATAAAGGACTAAACTCTTGAAGAACCTCTTATCCATCCTAGCACTTGGATAAAAAACTATGTTGTCATAAATGAATAAGATGATAAAGGTTAAGGCTCAAAAGGAGTCTACCGATGAAACAAATAAAGATAAGTAGTCAATTGTAATTTCATGATATTATTTTTTTATGCATTTGTTTATATTCAGTTGATGTGTTATGATGATAGAATGTTTGCATTAATGACAGTATACTACTATTATGCAGGTGATGGGTAAGTATCCCATGGTTCCATAAAACTTTTTATTGCTACTTATCTAGAATGAAACCTCTTTGCTCACATATTAGATTAGTGCACAATCTCAATGATGGCATGGTAGAGATGGAAGACATCTAGAAAGTTTCTATGAGATATGGATGAATGTTGTATTGCCTAAAATAGTTTCATGATTATATATTTGTGCATAAGAATTTTTCATTATGAATATGCTTTATGAAATATATCTAACCATACAACTAATGCATTTGACTTGCAGGAAATATCATGTACAATCGCCTACAAAAAAAAGAAGGATGATACTTGTTCCAAAGAACAAGTGACGACAATTCAAGAAATAATCCAAGATGAAGAATAATATGATGATGCCTTTAAACAAAGAAAGAGGTCTCAGGCACAGTGTATTTATGTGACACTGTTGAGTGACATCATTGATGCAGAGTCTTCCAAGCTATGAAGAAGTAGCCAAGAAGAATGATGTCTAGGATGCAGTATCGAGACCTGAAGGGAAGTCCATAGTTTCTTCCATATGGATCTACAAGATCTAGAATATAGTATATGAAAACATCACACAATACAAGGAAATATTCATAGCATGAGGCTTCTCACAGAAAGAAGGCATAGACTACGAAGAGACATTTGTGACCACTGAATGTTAAGACACATGACAGGTAGACTCTGGTGTGCAAATTAAAGAAGGCCTTGTACGAGATCAAAATAAACCCATGGGATAACATATATATAAGGATCTTGAATATCACATAGAGTGATGAAGATATTAACCTTTTCTACAAGGTTGAAGATGAAAGACGATAGAGGATGACAAGCTCACACATGGGCACGAGAAGAACTTTTAAAAAGGTTCAATATAGACGATCTTGGTATATAGTGACCCTAGATGGATACATAGAATATAAGCAGCAGGGGAAGATACTTGTCACTCTGGTAAAGAATGTTTCAATGCATAGAGTAGAAATACAGAGGGAGAATGATGCTTTGCTTAAGAGGGAATGACTGCAAAAGATCTGGAAGTTCAATATAGTACGACAGGATGGAAAACTTACTGATGGCTATAGGATTTATTGAGAGTAAAGTGGATTCAAAACTTTAATTCAAGGTTAAAGGTGTAATACCAGTGATGATCCTGTTATATGTCAATGACGTGTTCTTGACAGAAAAGAGGAACTCATTAAAATTGAAAGAAGGAGACTTGGTTCCGAGTTTGAGATGAAGGACTTGGATAGATGCATTAATTTCTAGGAATGGGGGTGTGGGAGAGTGTGGATGGAATATCCATTAGACAAGGGAAGTATGTAGTGGAGATCCTGAAGAGTTTCAGGATGATGTACTGCAAGGCCATGACCACACCTATGGAATCAAACCTAAAGCTATTGAGTGATTCTTCATCAGAGATGGTTGATTACATGATGTATCATCAAGTGATTTGTTCCTTGATGTACCTAACGAATATGCGACTAGATATTTTCTTTGCTATGAAAACATTGAGACATGTTCACCTTATGGTTGCAAAGCATGTTGTGAGGTACCTAAAGGGTATAGTTGATTATGGGCTCAAGTATGAAGTGAATCAAAAGACTAACCTGGAGGGTTATGTGGATTCAGATTGGGAAGGCAGTGCTATTGATAGGAAGAGCACTTTGGGGTGTTGCGTCAGTATGAGATCAGGTGTGATCTCTTGGTTTAGCACTAAGTATTCCTACATGGCACTGAGAACAGCCGAGGAAAAATATGTTTCCCCTTGCTCGGCTATTTGGGAGGTAGTATGTTTCTTTTGAAAACTACTATTTGATTTGATTGATCTGACTTTCATTAATGTATGATGTAGATAGGAGTAGTGAAGCTCCCATATTTGATTCAGATCAAGATCTCTCGAAAGGGGGAGTTCTAGCATAACTGGTGAGAGAGGTTGTCTGAGCATAAATCCCGGTGAAGCTCATAGTTTTCTTTGACATAATCATTCTTGTAGGTTTTCCTCGAATGTAATCAGTCCTGGTAAATCTCATAGGTTATCCATGGACGTAAATGTGATTCTATTCTAGAAATGTCTAGAGTGAAGTTTGAGTACTTGAGAAGCTTGGTGTTCTCCATATAGAGGTTCCTTCCAAGGGGAAGTGATGAGTCCGTGAGCCTTTATGACATGGTGGTAGGCTGGGCCTCCCATGGTTAGATGTAAGTGTTGTGCTTTCATGACATGGTGGTAGGAGGGGCCTTCCATGGTAAAATGTGAGTGCCATGCCTTTCTGACATGGTGGTAGGTGGGGCCTCCCATGTTCAGATGCAAGTGTTGTGCCTTTCTGACATGGTGGTAGGTAGGGACTCCCATGGTTAGATGTAAGTGTTGTGCCCTTCTGACATGGTGGTAAGAATTGGTTCCTCCCATGGTCAAATGTAAGTGCTGTGACATTTTGAAATGGTGGTAGGAGGGTCCTCCCATGGTCAAATATAAGTGCAGTGGCCTACATCTAGTATGAAAAAGGATTGGATTTGTACAAGTACATATATCATGAAAAAGGATTGGCTCTGTGGAAGTACATCCAGCATGAAAAAGGGTTGTCTCTATAGTGGCCTGCATCCAGTATGAAAAAGGACTGGCTCTATAGAGACCCACATCTAGTATGAAAAAGGATTGGATCTATTGAAGTACATCCAACATGAAAAAGGGCTAGCTCTATAGTGGCATGCATCTAGTATGAAAAAGGACTAGCTCTATATAGACCCACATCTAGTATGAAAAAGGATTGGCTCTATGGAATTCCATCTAGTATAAAAAATGGCTCGCTCTGTAGTGGCCTACATCCAATTAGAAAAAGGACTGGCTCTATGGAGGTACATCTAGTATGAAAAAGGATTGGCTATGTAGAGGCCTACATCCAGTATGAAAAAGGACTAGCTCTATAGAGGAAGACCTACATGGAGGGTAGGACTACAACCAACATGAAAAAGGTCTGGCTCTATAGAACTTCCAGTGACGAGAAGAGTTGAGAGATAACACCATTTGATTGAGATAGCGAAAGCAGTGATGGTGATGATGATCCAATGATGATCCATCTTTGATGATGATCCAGTGATGATCTAGCTTTGATGATGATCTTGAGAAGAAGACTTGTGATGATGAATTGTGTCAAGAGAATACCTTCCTAGTTAAGAGGGAGTGTTGATGTATTTGTAACTTTGGAATGCATTCACTTATATATCTTATATTGTACCTCGATGTTCCTATCAGGAGAATCGTTTGTATTTCAATGTTCCTATCAGGAGAGTCATTAATATAATAAAGTCATGTAAAGTCATTGAGGTTAACCCTCCTTGTTGATTAGGGGGAAAACTACCCATAGTTGTGGGGCACTAGGTTTATTAGACTCTCCTATAGAATTCGGCCCTATTAAGTTATTGTCAAGTTGGAAACTAGTATCAATAGAGAGTGAGCCTCTCTATTTGATACATGCACTCACCCAGCTATAGCGCATAGGTGAGAGAAGAGGAGCTCACACAAGTGAGAGAGAGAACAACTCTTGGAGATCATCTTTCTATCTTTGGGTTTTACTGCTTCCATTGGTGCTCATTCTATCTCTGAGGAAGTTGTAGGGTTTTTCCTTTATGGTTTCCCCGTTTCTAGGAATTTTGTTACACCTTTTGTGGACATAAGTTGTTCCTTTGGTCTAAATGGTTCAGATCTAGAACAAATGGTTCACAATAAGGATGGAAGACTTTCCCCAAAAGCTATAAACACCTAAAATGAAATCTTTGATGGAGTGATGTGGTTATTCTCTTATGACAAAAGGTCTCCAAGGAAACACCTACATAAACACATCAAACATACAAGAGATCAAAGATACCAGAACATCATCTATAAATCTATGCCAATGACTAAGGAATTTGAAAATAAACATGCAAGATTATAACATAACAAGTATATGGGAAAGGAACCAACTTTATATTAATAAAATGAAGAAATATTTTACAACCTACGCCTTAATGTTGATATGCTCTTTCTAGTGATGTATTTGTAACTTCAGAATGTATTCATCCATATTTCTTATGTATTGTAACCCGATGTTTATTTCAAGATGTATTTGATTCATGTCATGCCTTGATGTTTCAATCGGGAAGTTTCTATAATGAGAAAGTCATGTCAAGACATTGTGAGTAACCCTCGTATTTGTCAAGGGTTAAAGTCCCCACAGTTATGGGGCCCTAGGGTTATTAGACTATCCTAGTGAATTCGACCCTAGGTGAGTCATTGTAAGTTGGGGCAATAGTCCCCACCATATAAGTCAAGGTTAAACCTCCTTGTTGAGCAGATGGCAATGTCCCCACAAGTTGTGGGGCACTAGGGTTATTAGACACTCCTAGAGATGTCAGCTCTAATAATTAATTGTTAAGTGAGGCTGGCATGTTGGAGTGCACTTGAAGTGAATGAAAGAATATAAATAGAGAGTGAATCTCTCTATTTATAACACACACACAACACTTACACTCACTCATTGGGGTGCATAAGTGAGAGAGGAGAATCTCTCTCAGTGAGAGAGAGAGAGACAGAAGCTATGGAGATCATCCTTATGTTTTGGGTTTTTCTATTTTGGTGCTGATTCTATCTCTGAGGAAGTTGTAGGGTTTTCTCCTTTATGGTTTCCCCAAGGAAAATTCTTTGTGTCTCTTGTCTCTTGTGTTGTGCTTGTGTTTTATTGTTGTGCATGTTATTCTCNTGATCATAATGATAGCTTATATGATAAAAATCTAACATGGTATTCGAGCTAACCTGAGAAGAAGACATTGTACAGCTATAGAATCTAGGGTTTCTTAATTTTTGGGTCTCTCTTTACAATCCATTAGCAAAATTATGCTAGGATAACTCTCCATTGAAGGACGCATCTTTCTGTCAAAGCGGAATTTGATTCCAAGCATTTTTAGTTTTCAATGTGGAAATTAGGGCTTTCTACAGAAAAGGAATTTTTGAGTGAGCCTAGAATAGGATTTTTATCCTCATCAAAATCGAATTTTAGAGACCCGGATCAAGAAATTTGGTTGTGTGAAACTCCGGGAAAGTCAAACCCTAGTTTGACCCCGAGCTAGAAAAACTCTAAATACTAAAATTGCTAAGTTTTGGTACATTCGCTATATCTCGATATTGGAGAAAGTGCAGGAGCGAAAAATTGCAGGGGAAGAATATAAAATATTGATGAACACTTTTCCAAAATTAATCCTTCGATTCGCTATATTTTGGGAGATATGATCCCTCCAAGTTAGGGTTCCAACCTCTTCCAGAATTCATCCCTAAACAGGACACCTGGGGAAAATTAAGCTATCTTGGGCTACAGAGGTCCAAATGGAATTCTAGAAGATTTTCTAGAAAGGAGACGGATTTTAATTTCTTTGATATCAATTTCAGACTCAGAATATGAACCAATGACATGTGGCAGTCCGTAAAACTTCTCTATTCTGAACAGTCCTGTAACAGGTCACCTTGGGAAAAGGATCATACATCCCGATTGGTGAAATCAATTATAATGAAACCTGTGGTTTTGGATCAGGGAAATGAGAGTTTATCTCAGTGAAAAATTTCATACATATAGGAGCATTAATTTTGGATATATCACAGAAACAGTGACAGGAATTTCTGCAGAAGAAATTGGAAAACTAGGGCTTCCTGTTTCCGGAGCTTCCCTCCACTGTTTTTAGAAAAGGAGTACATTGGAAAAATCCATTTGAAGAGATCTATTTTTCTATACAATAAAATCTAAAAGATTCCAAGTTTTGAAAATTAGGGTTTCTCTGACAAACCTTAGATTAGCCAGCTCTGGAACCAGGACGGACACCTCAAATCGGTAATATCTAATCTTTTTCTATTTTCATTTGAGGTTCTCATTTAAAAGTGATATATCACATCAGCTTGATGATAAGCTTGGTGAATTTGAACAAATTCCAAGCATGGAAGTATATGATCTCTCTGAAGAAAATGGATTTGACATCTACATGGGTTTAGAGATTCCAGTTCCAAAGGGAGATGAGGCTCAAAGCCTTACACAAGAAGAACTTGGTCAAGGCCAAGAAGATCGTCGTTGATTCAATAACGGATCAAATTGTACCATAAATTTATTTCCTAAAGACACCAAATATGTTTGATTCCTTGACAAAGCTATCTAAAGGGAAGATCATAAATCAGAAGATGGCTTTGAGAAAACAAGTTAAAGAATGTGAAGATCCAGAATGCAGAACAACTTGAAGTAGTAGAAGAAGAAGAGGAGAATGCAGAAGTGGTGATAGCCATCTTGAATGGCCTCCCAGGATCATGAATCCATTCATGCGAGGAATGTGTGCCGGAAGGAAGTGATTACTTTCAGTAGACTCTGGGAAGAAGAAGAAACTTGACTCATAAGAAGAGAAGAGAAGATGGGAGCAACTGAAGATCAAGCTCTCACCATACAAAGAAGATCCCTCAAGCGATGAGGAATACAAAGGACTCAACTCTTGAAGAACCTCTTATCCATCCTAGAATTTGGATAAGAAATGATGCTATTATGAATGAAGAAGATGATGAAGCTGAAGGATCAAGAAGGAGTCTACCTATGAAAGAAATAAAGATAAGTATTAAATTGTCATTTCATGATATTGTTTTGTTATGCATTTGTTGGTATTCAGTTGATGTATTATACATGATAGGATGTTTGCATTAACAACAGTATACTACTAATATGCATATTATGGGTAAGTAGCTCATGGTGCTATACAACTCTCCATTGCTACTTATCTATAATGAAACCTCTTTGCTGACATATTGGATTAGTGCACAATCTCAATGTTGTCCTGGTAGAGATGGAAGGCATCTAGAAAGTTTCTGTGAGATATGGATGAATGTTGTATTGGCTAAAGTAGTTGCATGATCATATATTTATGCATAAGAATTTTCCATTATGAATATACCTTATGAAATGTTTCTAACCATACAAATGCATTTGACTTGTAGGAAAGATCGCATACATAATCACCTACAAGCAAAGAAGGATGATACTTGTTCAGAAGAACAAGTGACGACAGTTCAAGATGAAGAATAATATGATGAATGCAGTGAAATCATTAATGCAGAACCTTCTAGCTATGAAGAAGTAACCAAGAAGAAAGGGAAGACCAATTCAAGAAGAATGATGTCTAGGATATAGTAAGGATACATGAAGATAAGTTCATAGTTCCATCATGCAGTAGATGGAAACATCGTACAAAGCAAGATTCGTAGCACGAGGCTTCTCACAAAAAGAAGACATAAACTACAAAGAGACATTTGCAGCCAGCTTGATGAAGATCTTAACCTTTGCTACAAGGTTGAAGATGAAATCCTATATGCTATATGGATACATAGAATATTAATAGCATAGGAAGCTACTTGTCACTCCAGTACAGAATGCTTTAGTGCATAGAGTACATAAGACAGAGGGAGTATGATGCTCTGCTTCAGAGGGAGTACATAAGATCTTGAGGTTCGGCATGGTACGATATGATGGATAGATTACTGATGACTCTAGGATTTACTGAGAGTAAAGTGTATTCCAACCTTTGCTTCAAGATTGAAGGTAGAAGACCAGTGATGCTCCTATTATGTGTCGATGCACTATTTTCTAGGCATGGAGGTGTGGACAAAGGAAGTATGCAGTAGAGATCCTAAAGAGGTTCGGGATGATGGACTGCATGACCAAACCTATGGCATCAAACTTGAAGCTATTGAGTGTTGCTTCATCAGAGACGGTTGATAATATGATGTATCATCAGATGATTGGTTCCTTGATGTACCTGATGAATATGAGACCAGATATTTTCTTTGATGTGAACACATTGAGACATGTTCACCTGATGGTTGCAAAGCATGCAGTAAGGTACCTAAAGGGTACAGTTGATTATGGGCTCAAGAATGAGGTGAATCAAAAGATTATGTGGATTCGTATTGAGTAGGCAGTTCTATTGATAGGAAGAGCACTACAGGATGTTGCTTCAGTATGGGATCAAGTGTGATCTCTTGGTTTAGTAGGAAGCAATCCTATGTGGCACTGAGTATAGCTGAAGCAGAGTATGTCGCAGCTTGTTCAGCTAGTTGTGAGGTAGTATGGCTGCAGAAGCCACTGTCTGATATATTTGATCTCCAGTTGGATGCTACTTGTGACAACCAAAGTTGTGTGAAATTGTTAGAGAATCTAGTGTTCCATGACAAGTCGAAGCATATCAAGACCAAGTATCACTATATTAGGGATATGGTGCAGAGAGGAGCAGTGAAGCTCTAGTATGTTGCAATGGAGGAACAGATAGGTGATTTATTGATGAAGCCATTGGCTAGGGTGAATTTCGAGTACTTCAGGGAGAAGCTTGGTGTTCTCTAGATCGAGGTTTCCTCCAAGGGAAAGTGATGAGTCCCATAGCCATTCTAACATGGTGAGAGGATTGGTTCCTTCCATGGTCAGATGTAAGGGCTGAGCCATTCTGTCATGGTGAGAGGATTGGTTCTTTCCATGTCAGATATGAGTGCTGAGATCCATAGCCATTCTGACGAGTAGGTCAGATATAAGGGCTGAGCCATTCTGTCATGGTGAGAGGATTGGTTCCTTCCATGTCAAATATGAGTGCTGGCCATTTTGTCGAGTAGGACAGATGTAAGGGAAACTGTCATTCTAGGAATGGAGGCACCTAGTCAGTTACTAGGAAAACTTAGTCTAGGACTGAGAAGCCATTCTGATGTGATAGAGGGATGTGTTCCCACTTGATCAGATGTAAGGGCTGAACCATTCTATCATAGCTAAAGGATTAGGTTCCTCCCATGTCAGATGTGAGTGTTGGCCATTCTGATGAGTAGGTCAAATGTAAGGGCAACTGCCATTCTAGGAATGGAGGCACCTGGTCAGTTACTAGGTAGCTTAGTTTAGGACTGGGGGCCATTCTGATGCGATGGTAGGATTAGTTCCTCCATGATCAGATGTGAGTGCATTCCCTTTTCAATGCAGTGCTTTTTGCATGGTCGGTTTGTAAGTGCTGATCCATTTTTGATTCGATGCTTTGTGCATGGTCGGTTTGTACGTGATGAGCCTTATTGATGCAGTGCTTTCAAGCATGGTTGACTATAAGTGATGTGCCTTTCTGACAGGATGAGGTTGAATGTAAGTGTAGAGCCTTTCTGATGTGGTGTGCTTGCACATCATTGGATATAAGTGTTGAGCCTTTCTGACAAGATGAGGTCAGATGTGAGTGCTGGGCCTTTCTGATAGGACGAGGTCAGATGTTAGTGCTGGGCATGCATTTCTGACAAGATGAGGTTAGATGTAAGAGTTGGGAAAGTCATTCTAACTTAAGTGTTAGATATAAGTGTTGATGAAGACCTACATGAAGGGTAGGCCTATAAGATTGAATCTGTAGAACTTCCTGTGAAAAGAAGAATTGAGATAGCACCATTATGAGATAGCATATCATGATGATCCATAATTGATGGTGATCCAGATCAAGTGATCCAGATGAGATGATCCATACTTGATGACGATCCAGATGTGATGATGATCTAGCTTCAGTGATGATCCAGATCAATTAATGATCTAGACTTGATGATCCAGTAGTGATGATCTAGATCAAGTAATGATCTAGACTTGATGATCCAGTAGTGATGATCTAGATCAAGCGATGATATAGACTTGATGATCCAGTAGTGATGATCCATATCAAGTGATGATCTAGAATTGATGATGATCCAGTGATGATGATCCAAATCGAGTGATGATCCAGATCTAGATGAAGATGAATTGAAGATGAAGATGACTTGAATATGAAGATGACGAGAGCTTGACTATGATTCAGATGATACAGAGAAGAATACTTGTGCTGATAAATTGTGTCGAGAGAATACCTTCCTAGTTAAGAGGGAGTGTTGATGTATTTGTAACTTCGAAATGTATTCATCCGTATTTCTTATGTATTATAACCTGATGTTTATTCTGGTATGTATTTGAGTCATGTCACGCCCTGATGTTTTGATCGGGAACTTTCTATAATGAGAAAGTCATGTCAAGACATTGTGGGTAACCCTCCTATTTGTCAAGGGTTAAAGTCCCCACAGTTATGGGGCCCTAGGGTTATTATACTATCCTAGTGAATTCGAACCTAGGTGAGTCATTGTAAGTTGGGGAAATAATCCCCACCATCTAAGTCAAGGTTAACCCTCCTTGTTGAGTAGAGGGAAAAGTCCCCACAAGTTGTGGGGCACTAGGGTTATTAGACACTCCTAGAGATGTCAGCTCTAGTAAGTAATTGTTAAGTGAGGCCAACATGTTGGAGTGCACTTCAAGTGAATGAAACAATATAAATAGAGAGTGAGTCTCTCTATTTATAACACACACACACAACACTTACACTCACTCATTGGGGCATATGAGTGAGAGAGGAGAATATCTCTCAGTGTGAGAGAGAGAGACAGAAGCTCTGGAGATCATCCTTATGTTTTGGGCTTGTCTATTTTGGTGCTGATTCTATCTCTAAGGAAATTGCGGGGTTTTCTCCTTTATGGTTTCCCCAAGGAAAATTCTTTGTGTCTCTTGTCTCTTGTGTTGTGCTTGTGTTTTATTGTTGTGCATGTTATTCTCCTAGTTAAAGATCCTAAGATCATAATGGTAGCTTAAATGATAAAAATTTAACACTTTCAAAAAAATAACATCTTTTTCTGATAGCTCCAACTTTCTCCCTTAAGCTCTCTAAATGACTTAGGCCAGATAATCAAAGCAAGAGCATAACATTACTCCCTCCTCAACCATGGAGATTGGGCCTGCTTTTATAGGCTTGGAATGGATAGGGATGGTTGAGAAATTTTTGGGTAAGGTGGATAGGAGATCCTACAAGGATGGATCCCAAGCCCAACTGACCCTAGTTATCAGGGATAAGGGTACCATGAATCCTTCTTTCGAGAAGCTTCATGAGAACCTCTCTTTTTAAATTTTTACCAGGGTCACCGCTCTTTGTTCACCATGACAGAGCGGTTCTGGGTAGAACTGCGCCTTGCTTAAAGGGTGAAGGAGGTGCCACCACTTACTACCAACTGAGTTGAGGTGGTGTTGAAGAAGTTACCTCTTTTTTACTAAAGGGAAGAGGTGTTTCTAGAATTTCATATACAAAATTGATATTTGGACCAATGTTCTTGCTTCACAATTTGGGATTGAGGGTAATACAGAAGTTTGGGATCTTATCACATGTTGATGATGATATTTAGGTATAACATTCCTTGAGGATAAATCTTTGTGTCTATTATCTCTTCTGATTGATTGTTGTGCATGTTATTCTCTCAGATAAGATCCTAATATCATATTGTCTCTCATGATTGTCTATTGTTGATGTATTTGTAACTTTGGAATGTATTCACTTGTATATTTCATATATTGTATTTCATTGGTCCTCGATGTTCATATCGAGAGACTCATTAATATAATCAAGTCATTAAAAGTCATAAATATTAACCCTCCTTGTTGATCGAAGGGCAAAGTCCCCATAGTTGTGAGGCACTAGGTTTATTAGACTCTCTTAGAGAAGTTGGCCCTAGTAGATTATTGTCAAGTCAAAAAATAGTATAAATAGAGAGTGAGCCTCTCTATCTGAGTTACACACTCATTGAGCTATAGCACATAGGTGAGAGAGAAGAAGCTCGCTCAAGTGAGAGAGAAAACAACTGTTGGAAATCATCTTTCTGTCTTTGCGTTTTATTGCTTCCATTGGTGCTCATTCTATATCTGAGGAAGTTGCGGGGTTTTTACTTTATGGTTTCCCTGAGGATAAATATTTGTGTCTATTGTCTCTTTTGATTGATTTTTGTGCATTTTATTCTCTTAGATAATATCCTAAGATCATATTGCTTAAATGATAAAAATCTAACATAGTATTAGAGCTAACCTGAGAAGAAGACACTGTGCAGTTACTGAAGCTAGGGATTTCTACTTTTTGTGTCTCTCTCCACAATCCATCAACAGGAGGCTAGGATGACTCTACATTGAAAGACACATCTTTTTTTAGAAGCAGAATCTAATTTTGAGCACTTTTAGTTTTTGACCTACCACTGCATCGGGAAATTAGGTCTTTTCACTGAAGAGGAATTTTTGAGTGAGCCCATCATAGGTTTACTCTCATCCTCAAAATATAATTTTAGAGACAAAATTTGAGGTTTTTGGTTGGGTATAACTTTGGGAAATTCAAACCCTAATTTTCCCTAGAACCAGAAAACCAACAGTACAGAAGATCAGCTCCAGATCAGTTTTCAGTTTCTAAAATTGGTAAGATCTAAATCTTTTGTATTTTCATTTGAGGTTCTCAATTAAAGATGTCTCATCATATCAATCTTGATGAAAATATTGAGGGTTCTGATAACTTCCAAGCATGGAAGTATAGGATCTCCCTAGTTCTTGAAGAAAATGAATTGGACTCCTACATCAGTGGAGAGGCTCAAGTTCTAGAGGGAGATGAGGCTAAGCCTTAAGGAATTACACATGAATAAATTGATCAAGGAATAGAGGATTATTGTTGATTCAATCAAGGATCACCTTATACCACAAGTGTCCTCTAAAGACACCTAAAGAGATGTCTGAATCCTTGACTAAGCTATTTGAAGGAAAGAACATAAATCGAAGATGACTTTGAGGAACCAGTTGAAGAATGTGAAGATCTAGAATGTAGAGACCATACAATCATACTTTACAAGGGTATCCCATCTCAAAGAACAACTTGAAGTAGTGGATGAAGACGTGGATAATGTAGAAACTGTGATGACCACCTTGAATGGTCTCCCTAGGTCATAGGACTCTTTCATTCAAGGAATTTGTGCTAAAAGAAAGCTATTCACCTTTAGTAGACTATCGGAGGAATTCTCACAAGAAGAATCTAGAATAGTAGCTCGAGAAGAAAATATGGGAAATGAAGATAAATCTCTGACAGTACACACCAAGAAAAACAAAATAGACCATCATCATCACAGTTCTAAGCATTCACAATAGAATAACCCTAGAAGAGATCTATCTAGTATCTGATGTTGTACATGCGATGAGAAAAGACAGATCTCCATATTTTGTCCCAGAAACAAAGGTGGCTCTAAAAAGAAGAAGGGAAACAAGAGAAGACATCATGCTCATAATGAAAAGGATGATGAACCTTCCATAAAGAGAATCAAACAAGAAAATGATTCCTCAAGTGATGAAGAATACGTTTTGATTTCCCCTCTCAAAGGAACTGTCACACATGGAAGCAATGATAGGCTTATAGACAGTGGAGATTCCAAGTATATGACAAGATTCAAAGAATCCTTTGTGAAATTATCAGAACATGAGTCACCCCATAGGGTGAAACTTGGAGATGACTACCAATATCCAATAAAAGTTAGTGGTGAATCCTCCTATAAGTTAGACTCTAGAAAGTCTATGAAAATGAAGGATGTCTTGTTTGTACCAGGACTAAAGAAGAACCTCCTCTCCATCTCTGCATTGGATGAAAAAGGCATGAGGGTTGCATTTGGAGATTTCCAAGTTCTTATGTGGCGAAAGGAAAAGAACATATATGATGCAGTTGTGATTGGGGAGCAAAAGGGAGGATTATACAAGATAAAGTGCCAACCAGAACAAGCCTTGGTCCATGACTCAGTACAGACAAATGAACTTTGGCATAGAAGGGTTGCACATGTGCACTATAGAGCACTACCACTTGCAAGCAAAGTTGTTGAAGGTCTTCCATAAATACAGGAAAAACATGATTGTGTATGCAAATGATGTGCGAAAAGAAAGAACACAAAGAAGACATTTCCAAGTAGCAAAAACAAGGAAAAAGGAATATTGGAAATCATCCACTCTGATGTATGTAGTCTGATGTCATCCAGTTTGTTGAGTGGGTATGTATACTATGTTTCTTTCATTGATGATTTTTCTAGGAAGACATGGATATACTTTTTGAAAAACAAAGATGAAGTATTCAACAAGTTCAAAGAGTTTGAAGCCTTGATCGAGAACCACACAGAAAATTAAATCAAGACCTTTCGATCAGAAAATGACACAAAATTCCCATCAAATGAATTAAGAAAGGAAAAATAATCCATGATAGAATGGGGTTGCAGAAAGGAAAAATAGAACTATTATGGAAGCTGCAAGGGAAATGATTCAAGATCAAGATATTCCCATTCATCTATGGGAAAAAACTGCTAGAACAGCTTGTATGTAAATAATCGTACTCCACATAGAGTATTGGAGAACAAGACACCTGAAGAAGTCTTCTCTGGAAAGAAACTAGAAGTCAGTCATCTCAGAATATTTGGATGTCCAGTGTATGTGCACATTTTGAAAGAAAAGAGGAAAATATTAGATCCTTCAGGGAAGAAGGGTATATTTGTGGGATATTTTGAAATCTTGAAGGATTGCAGAATATACTTCCCAGGATTCAAGAATATCGATACCAGTAGGGACGTAACATTTGATGAAGACTCAGCTCACAACAAATCCAGAAAGAAACCTACTGAAGATCCTGAAGAAATAGAAGTAACCAGGATTCAAGATACAACTATGAATGATGAAACTTAAGAAGAAGATCAAGAAATAGAAGAACCCCAGGAACCTGTAGATCTTCCCAAAGAGAAGAATCCTCATAAGAGGAAACCTGCATGGGTATGAGAGGATATATAAGGTGTAGAAAGATATGGGACTCCAGAAGAAATGAACAGAGAGAGGAAGAGAACTAGGTCCTACTCCGCATATGTAGACCTATTATGTGACATCATTGATAAAGATCCTTCCAACTATGAAGAAGCGACAAAGAAGAAAGAATGGAAGGATGCTATGATTGAGGAGTACCAGTCGATCATGAAGAATGATGTCTAGGATGTTGTCCCAAGACCAGAGGGGAAGTCTATTGTGGCTTCAAAATGGATCTACAAGATCAAGCATGCTGCATATGGCAGCATAGAGAAATAAAAAGAAAGAAATGTGTCTCATGGCTTCTCCTAGAAATAAGGAATAGATTATGAAGAGAATTTTGTACCTATATCTAGATACATTTGCATCAGAACAGTACTTTCTCTAGAAGTAGTGATGAAATGGAAGATACACCAGATGGATGTCAAGACTGCTTTCTTGAATGGTATAGTGGAAGAGGAAGTGTATGTGGAGTAGCCACTCGGTTTTGAGACACATGATAGGGAAATTCATGAGTGTAAATTGAAGAAATCCCCATACAGTTTGAAACATGAACCCAGGACATGGTATGATAGGATTGGAAACTTCTTGAATAATTTGGGATTTACCAAGAGTAAAGCGATTTCCAACCTTTGCTACAAGGTTGAAGAAGGGAACCCATTGATACTCCTACTGTATGTAGATGACCTATTTGTAACATGTGAGGATGAATTGATTGCTGATATGAAGAGGAATATTGCTTCCTAGTTCAAGATGAAGGACTTGGGTGTGATCCACTACTTTCTAGGCATGGAGGTGTGGAAGAATGTAGATGGAATCTCCTTGGGACAAGGGAAGTATGTAGTAGAGATCCTGAATAGGTTTGAGATGATGGACTGCAAGGCCATGACAACACATATGGCATCGAACTTGAAACTATTGAGTGATGCTTCATCAGAATCAGTTGATGCTATGATGTATCATCAAATTATTGGGTACTTGATGTACCTGACGAACATGAGACTAGATATTTGCTTTGCTGTGAACACATTGAGCTAGTTCCTGATAGATTCTAGACATGTTCACCTGATTGCTTCATATCATATTTTGAGGTACTTAAAGGATACAAATCATTATGGGCTCAAGTATGAGGTGAATCAGAAGATTAACCTAGAGGGTTATGTGGATTCGGATTGGGAAGGCACTACCATCAATAGGAAGAGCACTTCTCGGTGTTTCTTTAGTATGGGATCAAGTGTGATCTCTTGGTTTAGCAGGAAGAAGTCCTGCATGGAACTAAGTACAGCCAAAGTAGAGTATGTCGCAGCTTGTTCAACTAT
This sequence comes from Pseudotsuga menziesii, assembly GCA_001517045.1. Lineage (NCBI taxonomy): Eukaryota > Viridiplantae > Streptophyta > Pinopsida > Pinales > Pinaceae > Pseudotsuga > Pseudotsuga menziesii. Next base: position 254,758 of record LPNX010723248.1, read on the forward strand.
TTGTGAGGTAGTATGGCTGAGGAATCTACTGTCTTATTTGTTTGATCTCCAGTTGGATGCTACTTGTATATATTTCAACAACTAGAGTTGTGTGAAGTTGTCGCAGAAACCAGTGTTCCATAAAAATTCAAAGCATATTGAGATCAAATACCACTATATCATGGATATGGTGTAGAGGGGAGTAGTGAATCTCTAGTATGTTGCGATGGACTAACAGATAGATGATGTGTTGACTAAGCCATTAGCCAGAGTGAAGTTTGAGTACTTCCTAGAGAAGCTTGGTTTTCTCCAGATAGAGGTTCCTTCCAAGGGGAAGTGATGAGTCCATGAGCCCTTATGACATGGTGGTAGGATTGGTTCCTCCCATGGTCAGATGTAGGTGTTCTGCCCTTCTGACATGGTGGTAGGATTGGTTCCTCCCATGGTCAGATGTAAATGTTGTTCCCTTTTGACATGGTAGTAGGATTGGTTCCTCCCATGTTCAGATGTGAGTGTTGTGCCCTTCTGACATGGTGGTAGACAGGGCCTCCCATGGTCAGATATAAGTGTAGTGGCCTACATCTAGTATGAAAAAGGACTGGATCTGTAGAGACCCACATCCAATATGAAGAAGGACTGGCTCTGTGGAGGTACATCCAACATGAAAAAGGCATGGCTCTGTACTGGCCTACATCCAATATTAAAAGGGGATGGATCTATAGAGACCCACATCTAGTATGAAAAAAAACTAGATCTGTGGAAGTACATCCAGCATGGAAAAGGGCTAGTTCTGTAGAGGCCTACATCATATATGAAAAAGGACATTCTCTATAGAGGAATAACTAGATTGAGGCTAGGCTTACAACCAGCATGAATAAGGGATGTATCTATAGAACTTCATGTGACGAGAATAATTGAGAGATAGAACCATTTGATCGAGATAGCGGAAGCAATGATGATGATGATGATCCAGTGATGATCCATATTTGATGATGATCCATATTTTATGATGATATAGTGATGATCCAGCTTTGATGATGATCCAGAGAACAAAACTTGTGCTGATGAATTGTGTCAAGAAAATACCTTCCTAGTTAAGAGGGAGTGTTGATCTATTTGTAACTTTGGAATGTATTCACTTGTATATTTAATATATTGTATTTCATTGGTCCCTGATGTTCCTTTAGGGAGAATAATTAATGTAATAAAGTCATGTAAAGTCATAGAGATTAACCCTCATTTTTTATTGAAGGGAAAAGTCCCCGTAGTTGTGAGGCACTAGGGTTATTAGACTCTCCTAGAGAAGTCATCCCTATTAAGTTATTGTCAAGTCGGAAACTAGTATAAATAGAGAGTGAGCCTCTCTATTTGATACACACACTCACCAAACTATAATGCATATGCGAGAGAGAAGAAGCTCACTCAAGTGAGAGAGAGAATAGATGTTGTAGATCATCTTTCTTTCTTTGGGTTTTATTGCTGCCATTGGTGCTCATTCTATGTCTGAGGAAGTTGCAGGGTTTTTCTTGTATGGTTTCCCAAGGGTAAATATTTGTGTCTATTGTCTCTTGTAATTTATTGTTCTGCATGGTATCAAAGTTGTATCTTTGTGTCTATTGTCTCTTGTGACTGATTTCCACATAGGGGAGTAGTGGAGCTCCAGTATGTTGGAACAAACAAATAGATAGCTGATGTGTTGACTAATCCATTATCTAGGGATAAGTTTGAGTAATTCTGGGAGAAGGTTGGTGTTCTCCAGATAGAGGTTCCTTCCAAGGAAAAGTGATGAGTCTTTGAGCCCTTCTGACGTTGTGGTAGGATTTCTTCCTCCCATGGTCAAATGTGGGTGTTGTTCCCTTCTGACATGGTGGTAGGATTGGTTCCTCCCATCGTAAGATGTAAGTGTTGTTCCCTTCTAACATGGTGATAGGGTTGGTTCCTCCCATGGTTATATGTAAGTGTTGTTCCCTTCTGACATGGTGGTAGGATTGGTTCCTCCCATTGTTAGATGTAAGTGTTGTGCCCTTCTGACATGGTTGTAGGTGGGGATTCCCATGGTCAGATATAAGTGCAGTGTCCTACATCCAGTATGAAAAAGGACTGGCTAGGTAGAGACCCACATCCAATATGAAAAAGGAATGGCTATGTGGAAGCACATATAGCATGAAAAAGGGTTGCTCTATAGTGGCCTACATCTAGTATGAAAAAGGATTAGCTCTGTAGACACCCACGTCTAGTATGAAAAACGATTGGTTCTGTGGAAGTACATCAAGCATGAAAAAGGGTTGGCTCTATAGTGGCCTACATATAGTATGAAAAGGGACTGGATATGTAGAGACCCACATCTAGTATGAAAAAGGGTTGGCTCTATGGAAGTACATCCAACATGAAAATGGGTTGGCTCTGTAGTGGACTACATCCACTATGAAAAAGGATTGGCTCTGTAAACGCCCACATCCAATATGAAAAAGGACTAGCTTTGTGGAGGTACATCCAGTATGAAAAAGGACTGGCTCTTTACAGGCCTACATCTAGTATGAAAATTGACTGGCTCTGTAGAGGAAGACCTACATGGAGGCTAGGACTACAACCAGCATGAAAAAGGGATAGGACTATAGAACTTCTTATGATGAGAACAATTGAGAGATAGCACCGTTTAATCGAGATAGAAGAATAAATGATGATGATGATGATCCAAATCCAGTGATAATCCAGCTTTGATGATGATCCAGTGATGATCTAGCAATGATGATGATCCATATAAGAAGTCTTGTGCTGATGAATTGTGTCAAGAGAATACCTTCCTAGTTAAGAGGGTGTTTTGATGTATTTGTAACTTTAGAATGTATTCATTTGTATATCTTATATTGTACCTCGATGTTCCTATCAGGAGAGTCAATTATATTTCATTGTACCCTGATGTTCCTATCGGTATAGTCATTAATATAATAAAGTCATGTAAATTCATTGAGGATAACCCTCCATTGTAAGTTGAGGAAATAGTCCCCACAATTGAGCTGAGGTTAATCCTCCTTGTTGATCGAGGGGCGAAGTCCCCATAGTTGTGGGGTACTAGGGTTATTATAATCTCCTAGAGAAGTCATCCCTAGTACGTAATTGTGAATTCGGAAACTAGTATAAATATAGAGTGATCCTCTCTATTTGAGACACACACACACACTCACCCAACTATACCGCATAGGTGAGAGAAGAATAGCTCACACAAGTGAGAGAGAGAACAACTGTTGGAGATCATCTTTCTGTCTTTGGGTTTTATTGCTGCCATTGATGCTCATTCTATATCTAAGGAAGTTCCATGGTTTTTCCTTTATGGTTTCCCTGAAGAGAAATCTTTGTGTCTATTGTCTATTGTGATTGATTTTTATGCATGTTATTCTCTTAGATAAGATCTTAAGATCATATTGCCTAAATGATAAAAATCTAACATGGTATTAGAGATAACCTAGGAAAAAGACACTGTGCAGTTGTAGAAGCTAGGGATTCTTAGTTTTTGGGTCTCTCTCCAAAATCCATCTGCAAAATGAGTCTAGGATGATGCTCCATTGAAGGGTGCATCTTTCTGTCGAAGCAGAAGTTGATTTCAGGATTTTCATAGAAGAGGATTTTTTGAGTGAGCCCAGCATAGGATTTATCTCCTCATCAAAATAAAATTTTAGAGACCAAGTTCAAAGTTTTTTATTGAGTAAAAATCCAGGAAAATTAAACCCTATTTTGACCCAGGGCCTAAAAAATCCTAAAATACTAAAACTAGTAGTTTTGGTACATTCTCTATATCTAGAGATTGAAGAAGGATGAGGAGAAAAAAATTTCACAGGACGAAGATAAAATCCTGGTATAACCTGTGTAAAAATTTCATCCTCATATTTGCTATATTCTGGGAGATATTATTTCTCCAAATTAGGGTTCCAGCCTCTTCCTGAATTCATCCCTAAACATGACACCTAGGGAGAATTGTTATATATCGAGATACAAAGGTCCAAATGAAATTTCTCAAGATTTTCCAAATAGGGAATGGACTGTACTTTATGTGGTAAACGTTTCATACCCTAAAGGTGAAACAATGACATGTGGAATTCTGTACAAGTTCGCTATGCTCAACAATCCTAAATTAAGTCAACGTGGGAAAACTATCATAAGTCCCAATTGGTGAAACCAATTCTGACAAAACCTATGGTTTTAGTAATAGGACATATTAGGATACCAATGTATGAAATTTCAAACACATAGGAGAAGTACTATCATATATACAACAAAAACAATATCAGGAATTTCCATAAAAGAAATTGGAAAACAAGGGATTCTTGTTCCGAGAGATTCCCTCAACTGTTTTCAGAATAGGAGTACATTGGATAGACCAAATTAAAGATGCACATCCATCTATCCAATCATAATTTTGAGATTCCAAGTTTTGAAAATTAGGGTTTCTCTGAAAAACCCTAGATCAACCAGATCCAGAACTAGGACGGACACCTCAAATCGGTAAGATCTAATGTTTTGTTATTTAAATTTGAGGTTCTCATTTAAAAATGACTAATCACACCAAATTAATGACAATATTGGTGAAGCTAACAACTTCCAAGCATGGAATTATACGATCTCACTAGTTCTTGAAGAAAATGAATTGGACACCTACATAAGAGGAGAGGTTCTAGTTCCAGAGGGAGATGTGGCTAAGGCTTTACACAAGAAGAACTTGGTCAAGGCCATTAGGATCACCTTATACCACATGTGTCTTCCCTAAAGACACCTAAATATATGTTTTATTCCTTAACCAAGCTATTTTGAAGAGAAGAACATAAATTGGAAGAAGTATAGGAACTCCATGATCCTTGAAGAAATTGACTTGGATCGGTATTTTAGTAAGAAAGGTCTAGGATCCATAGGGAGATGAGGCCAATGCTAGAGTCAAGAGAATCATTGAAAAATATAATAAATATCATCTCATCCCTCATGTTCCATCCTTGAAGACACCAAAAGGAACTGTTCAATGCTATGACGAAGCAATCGAAGAAGAATACGATATGGTTATAACCACCTTGAATGGCCTCCCGGGATCATGGGATTTATTCATTAGAGGAATGTGTGCTAGAAGGAAGTGATTACCTTCAGAATAATCTAGGAAGAGCACACACAAGAAGAATCTCAACTCATAATAAGAGAAGAGAAAATGGGAGCAACTAAATATCAACCTCTCACAATCCAAAGAATATCCCTCAAGCGATGAGAAATATAAAGGACTCAACTCTTGAACAGCCTCTTATCCATCCTAGCACTTGGATAAGAAATGATGCTGTCATAAATGAAGAAGATGATGAAGCTGAAGGCTCAAGAAGGAGTCTACCCACAAAACAAATAAAGATAAATATTCAATTATCATTTCATGATATTATTTTGTTATGCATTTGTTTATATTTAGTTGTTGTGTTTGTTTGCATTAATGAGATTATACTAGTAATATTCATGAGATGGGTAAGTAGCTCATGGAACTATACAACTCTCCATTTCTACTTATTTAGAATGAAACCTCTTTGCTGAAATATTGGATTAGTGCACAATCTCAATGATGTCACGGTAGAGATGGAAGGAATAAAGAAAGTTTCCATGAGATATGGATGAATGTTGTATTGGATAAAATAGTTGCATGTTTATATCTTTATGCATAAGAATTTTCCATTATGAATATGCCTTACGAAATGTTTCTAACCATACAACTAATGCATTTGACTTGTAGGAAATATCGTGTACAATCGCCTACAATAAAATAAGGATGAGACTTGTTCCAAAGAACAAGTGACCACATTTCGAGAAATAATACAAGATGAAGAATAATGTGATGATACCTTCAAAGAAAGAAAGATTTTTCAAAAATAGTGCAGTTATGTGACACTGTTGAGCGACATCATTGATGCAGAGCCTTTCAAGCTATGAAGAAGTAGCCAACAAGAAAGGGAAAGAGTGTACCAGTTTAAGAAGAATGATGGCTAGGATGCGGTATCGACACCTGATGGAAAGAACCTAGTCTCTTCCATATGGATATACAAGATCTAGCATGCAGTAGATGGAAACATCGTGGGATACAAGGAAATATTCTTAGCGCGAGGATTCTCACAGAAAGAAGGCATTGAATATAAAGAGACATTTGATGCTACTGGGTGTTGAGGCACATGACAAGAAGACTCATGTGTGAAAATTAAAGAAGGCCTTGTACGAGCTCAGAAAGTGCCCATGGGATAAAACATACATGAGGAGCTTGAAGATCCCCTAGAGTGATGAAGATCTTAATCTTTGCTACAAGGTTGAATATGAAATCCTATAGAGGATGACAAGATCACAGATGGGTGCAAGAAGAATGTTTTCAAGATAGAGGATCTTGGTATCTAGTGACCCTAGATGGGTACATAGAATATTAGTATTCACTCCATAACAGAATGTTTCAATAAATACAGTATGAAATATAGAGGGAGTATGATGCTCTTCTTTAGAGGGAGTGACTGTAGAAGATCCCGAGGTTTGACATGGTACATTGGGATGGAAAGCTTACTGATGGTGCTAGGATTTACCAAGAGTAAATCGGATTCCAAAATTTGTTTCAAGGTTGAAGGTAGAATACTAGCGATGCTCTTGTTGTATTTCAATGACTTGTTCCTAAAAGAAAATAGGAAATCATTAAACTTGCAAGAAGGAGACTTTCTGCTGAGTTTGAGATGAAGTACTTGGGTATGATGCACTACTTTATAGGCATGGAGGTGTGGTAGAATACAAATGGAATCCCCTTGGGACAAGGAGGTATGGATTAGAGATCTTGAAGAGGTTCAGGATGATAGAATGCAAAGCCATGACAACACCTATGGCATCAAACCTGAAGCTATTGAGTGATGCTTCATCATAGATGCTTGATGCCATGATGTATCATCAGATGATTTGTTCCTTGATGTACCTAACAAATATGAGACCAGATATTTTCTTTGCTGTGAACACATTGAGTCATGTTCACCTGATGGTTGCAAATCATGTAGTGACGTACCTAAAGGGTAGAGTTTATTATGGGCTCAAGTATGAAGCGAATGAGAAGATTAACCTAGAGAGTTATGTGGATTCATATTGGGTAGGCAGTGCCATTGATAGGAAGAGCACTTCGAGGTGCTACTTCAGTATGAGATCAGGTGTGATCTCTTAGTTTAGAAGCAAGGAGTCCCGCATGGTGTTGAGTACAGCCGAGGAAAAATATGTTGGCACTTGCTCGGCTATTTGGGAGGTAGTATGTTTCTTTTGAAAGATACTATTTGATTTAATTGATTTGAATTCCATTTTTGTATGATGCAAAGAGGAGAAGTGAAGCTCCATTATGTGATCTAGATTGAGATCTATCGAAAGAGGGAGTTCTAGCATAACCAATGAGATAGTTTATCTAAGTATAAAATCCAGGTGAAGCTTGTATGTGGCTCAAACGTAAATAGTCATGTAGGTTGTCCTCATATGTAATTAGTCCTGGTGAAGCTCGTAGGTTATCCTTGGACATAATTAGTCCTTATGTGATTCTATGCTAGAAATAGCCAAACTGAATTCTGAGTATATATTTCATTGTACCCCAATGTTCATATCGGGTGAGTCATTAATATAATAAATTCATGTAAAGTCATTGAGATTAACCCTCCATTGTAATTCGGGGAAATAGTCCCCACAATTGAGTTGAGGTTAACCCTCCTTACTGATTGGGGGGGAATTCCCCACAATTGGGAGGCACTAGGGTTATTAGACTCTCCTAGAGAAGTTGGCCCTAGTAAGTAATTGTCAAGTCAGAAAATAGTATAAATAGAGAGTGAGACTCTCTATTTATACTAGTTTTAGACTTGGCAATTACTTACTAGGGCTAACTTCTCTAGGAGAATCTAATAACCCTAGTTCCCCACAACTGTGGGGACTTTTCACCCCAATCAACAAGGATGGTTAACCTAAACTCAATTGTGGGGAATATTTCCCTGACTTACAATGGAGGGTTAACCTCAATGAATTTACATGACTTTATTATATTAACGACTCTCGTGATAGGAACATCGGGGTACAATGAAATATAAGTGATTCTCCCAATAGGAACATCAGGGTACAATATAATATATACAAGTGAATACATTTCGAAGTTAAAAATACATCAACACTCCCTCTTAACTAGGAAGGTATTCTATTGAGACAATTCATCAACATAAACCTTATTCTCTGTATCATTATCAAAGTTGGATCATCATTGGATCATCACCAAAGTTGGATCATCACTGGATCATCATCAAAGTTGGATCATCACTAGATCATCATTAAAGTTGGATCATCACTAGATCATCATCAAGGAGGATCATCACTAGATAATCATCAAAGCTGTATCATTACTAGATCATCATCAAAGTGGATCATCATCATCATCACTTCTTCCACTATCTCGATCAAATGATGATATCTCTCAATTCTTCTCATCACAGGAAGTTCTACAGAGCCAACCATTTTTCATGTTGGTTGTAGGCCTAGCCTCCATGTAGATCTTCCTTTACAGATCCAGTCCTTTTTCATACTAGATGTAGGCCTCTATAGAGCAAGTCCATTTTCATAATGGATGTACCTCCACAGAGCTAGTCCTTTTTCATAGTAGATATGGGTCTCTACAAATCTAGTCCTTTTTCATACTAGATGTAGGCCACTACATAGCCAACTCTTTTTCATGTTGGATGTACTTCCACAGAGCCAGTATTTTTCATACTGGATGTTGGTCTCTATAGAGCCAGTCCTTTTTCATACTAGATGTAGGACACTATAGATCAAGCCCTTTTTCATGCTAGATGTACTTCCATAGAGCCAGTCCTTTTTCATACTAGATGTTGGTCTCTACATAGCTAGTCCTTTTTCATACTAGATGTAGGCCACTATAGAGCCAACCCTTTTTCATGTTGGATGTACTTCCATAGAGCCAGTGCTTTTTCATATTGGATGTGGGTCTCTACAGAGCCAGTCTTTTTTCATATTGGATGTAGGCCACTGCACTTATATCTGACCATGGGATGCCCTGCCTACCACCATGACAAAATTGAACAACAATTACATTTGATCATTGGAGGCCCCGCCTACCACCATTTCAGAAAGGCACAACACTTATATCTGACCACGAGAGGCCCCACCTACCACCAAGTGAGAAATAAATATCACTTACATATGACCATGGGAGGCCCCTCCTACAACCATGTTAGAAAGGCACAACACTTACATCTGACCATGGGAGGAACTAATCCTACCACCATGTCAGAAAGGTAGAGCACTTACATTTGAACATGGGATGAACCAATCATACCACCATGTCAAAAAGGAACAACTCTTACATCTGACCGTGGGAGGAATCAATCCTACCACCATGTCAGAAAGGCTCATGGACTCGTCATTTCCCCTTGGAAGGAACCTTGATCTGGAGAACACCAAGCTTCTCCCTGAAGTACTCAGACTTCACTTTGGCCATTTCTAGCATAGAATCACATCAGGGTTGATTACGTCCAAGATGGATAACCTGCAAGCTTCACCAAGACCGATTACATCCGAGGACAACCTACAGGAATGTTTACGTTTGAGCCACCTACGAGCTTTTCTAGGATTTTATGCTCAGATAACCTATCTCACCAGCTATGTTAGAACCCCCTCTTTCAAGAGATCTTGATGTGGATCACATACTAGAGATTCATTTCTCCTCTTTGCATCATACACAAATGCAATTCAGATTAATAAAATCAAATAGTATTTTTCAAAAGAAACAGACTACCTCCCAAATATCTGAGCAAGTGGCAACATATTTTTCCTCGACTGTACTCAACACCATCCAATACTCCTTCCTATTAAACCAAGAGATCACACCTGATCTCATAGTGAAGTAGCACCTCAAATTTCTCTTCCTATCTGTTAGCACCGGAATTGATCCCAAAGGTTGCGGAAGGCCCACTCCCAGGTAACAACAGAACCACTTTCAAAGAGAGAACTGGCCTTCTACTCTTCTGAGAGGGATCTCTCACCAAATGTTAACAATGCCAGATATATATACACAAGTGAAACTATAAATTGTTTGTAAAATTGTTTGAAACAAAACATGGCACCATTGGGTGATAGAGTCAAGATATATAATATAAATAAACAAAGCTTATGCAAGCAGTTCCAACACAGGGGAAAGATAGCGACTCGATCACAGTCGATTTATAATTGTTTGGTGGAAAGGAGGAACATGAAAAAACCATCAATATAGAGCATTGCAAAGAATGAATTCCATATCAACTTTAGAAGAAAGCTTTGGTGAATACCTGAAACAACAGACAGAGCATAGCAAGTATGAATTCCGATTTGTTATACCCTAAGTCTCAGATATGAAAGAAAACAAAACGGGAGAGATAAACTGGAAAAACATTCACATAAGAAAGGAAATAACATACTGTAAGTGTGAACAACACATGAATACCTCTATGAAAACACCGACCTCATCTCTGCAATTATATTAAATTTCTCTTGAAAAAGACACACAGCAAAATTACATTGGTTTCAACCTCTTCTCCTTCTTCAGGAGGTATATTTATAGCTATTTGGATTCTCTAAACCGACATTCGGGAATCAAAATTTGTTACAATAAGAAGGACATCCTCTAACAGCCTCTTAGGTGGCACACCGCCTATGACTTGCACAAAACAGCCAGATAATGAAATGTGAAATGCGGGATAGAATAGGCACGAGGGTATCACCCGTAATCCCATCTGGCGGATGATGACTGTACAAAACCATGAGAGAAGCGACCCTTGGGATGGGAGTGCCTTGTAGACAAAATTTTGTGTGTGTCATCATTTTCACTTCTACGAGTGTGCTTTGAGTTTGGGTGATGCATATTGCTGGATGACTCTCCATAAATTGGGACTAGGCATGGTTGTAGTTGTCATGTCGTATGCTTGCGCTTTAAGCTCCATCGTTTCTGGGTATGAAATCTTAGGGACTTTGGAGCATGTGGCTTTAAAGTCAAACAATAACTTGAAATCACTGGCTAATTTGTCAAAAACGACCTTCCCTAACAACGCTTGTTGCATATCTCCAAATTTGTTGTGGTCCAATTGACAGTGCACTAGGCATTCTTTATACTCATTTTGAGACATTAAAGGACCCTTTTCTTCCCAGAAAAAGCCTGATCCCTCTACTTACTAGTGGTCTAAATAACATGACAACTTCTCAAACTTTGTGCTCAATAACTTCTATTTTCGCCTGCACTGTCTCCATCATCCTATGTTTAGCCAGTATCTTTCTGGCTCTGGAGACAACATCAATCCTGTTTTGAATACCATATCTACTAGTTGACCCATCTGACATGGAGCTCAGGAAGGTTATGGAATTCTCTACGGTCTCTAAGGGATTTTTGTTCTCTTCCGCCGATACTATCTAGGCTTGTTTCTTGGCTTCTCTCACAGCAATTTCATGATCTTCAATAATATATAGGTAGGGATAGAACTTATCAACTTCTATGATGATTTGATCCTAGATCAAATGCCTAGTGCCTTGCAACGCAAGTTTTTCAACCACCTGTTGGCTCAATTTATCATTTTACGAAGCCAGCTCTTGGCATTTTTCCTCTTCCTTTTCTCTTCCCTGTTTCTCTTGGACTCTTTCCTTTTCTAGTTCCTCGACCTGTTGTTTTAGTTTAATGAGATCTCTATCCTTTAAGCCTATCTGGGACATTGCTTTGGAGAGGGAGCTGGTATCTATCTCTCCAGTCGTACTTTTCAACTGAATTGTATTCTCTATACTTCTACTTTGGAGCTCATTTTCCTTCATTGCTAACCTAGTTTTCAATTTCGCCTCGCTATCCTTCAAAATATGGATACTTGCTTCCCACTGTCTCCCTTTTTCTTCAAGATTCAGTATCTTAGCCTTGTATTTAGTAAGCTCGGACTTCAAGACCTCTTTTTCCCTTTCAAAGTCATCCAATTCATCTGCTTAAGTGAGCTAGGTGCCAAGGATTTTTAACTTATTTTTCAAGGTCAGGATCTCCATATCTCCATCCTCGAGCAATTTCTGAGCCAAACTCCCTTTCTACGCAGATCCATCTATTTGCATAGCTTCCTTTTGTAAGCTATTGATTTGGCTCTGAGTGCTTTATTCTCCACTCTCACCTTTCTTAAAAGATTTTAAGTTTTTGCCTTACTCTCTTCCAACTTGGACATCTGTATGGTAGGCCTAAGAAATCTGGCATTCAGTATATCACCAGTCTCTTTGTTCAAATGTATGATGTCAGTAGTGGGAACATTTGAAAGGTTCACACTGACCTCGGACACCTTGTTCCCCATTTCCAGGGCTAAGCTAAGGATATCAGTGGCATGATCCCTTACGGTTTTCAGTGCCACATTAGGTGAGGTAACCGCGAGGCTTCGTTGTATAGTTATGCTATCTCCTCAAAGGTTTTATCAGCCCTCTCTCAGTAAGACCTCAACCATTCTTCTTTGGATGCATGCTTTCTCGGGGTATGTCCGTCAAACACATACTCTTGTATTTACAATTTGGCTGCCTCAGGCTCTTCCTGTTGTTGTACTTTTATTAAATTCTTCTTCTTTTCCTGTCCCTTGTTGGCCTACACTAATTGTTGTCTAGGTTCTAATTTCTGTTTCTTTGGAGTGCTAGCAGTGTACACCTCTTCAGTGTCCATGGGCTCTGGATCTCCTCTTTTCATTGAACTTGTCGAATAGCTGACCAATGATGAGTATCCCCCTGCAGTCACAGCTACTGTAGCCAAATATTTTTTGGGAGAGACTACCATTGGTAGCTGTGAGTCATTGTCCTGCTCTGCGCTGGTATCCATTAGGGAAGGATTAGGGAAATCGTTCCAATTCACCGCTTCTCTAAGCTCAGGTACCTCAGTGTGCTCAAAAGGCCTGCATTTGTGATATTTCCTTCTTTTGAAAATCACCTGGTGAGGGTCATAATTTATCGCTTGTCCCAGGGAAAACTCCATGCCTCTAAGCAAGTTGGCGACTAGGGGAAAAGCAACCCTAGTTCTAACTGTGTACAGTTTTAATTCCCATGGAAAAATCAAACTTGAACTTTTCTTGAAGTTCAAGAAGTGTTATTCTTTGACAATGAGCTTTTTCCAAATTAATTCCAAGGAGAAAACCCTGGGGGTTAGAAACATGGGAAAGACATAGGGTGGATGTATGAAGCCATACAACCTTATGGTCATCCTAAATTCTGTGAGGAACCAGTCACCTATCTGCTTGTTGTTTGACAGCTACAACAATTACCTCATCTCGGGAAACACCCTAGGTAACCTTTCCTGAAAGAAGAGTTCATACATTTCAGCCATCAACTGGTTCATGAATTTACAGTAATCCGTGGCTATATCAGTAGTGATTGCCAATTCTGGTTCTTGTGGGTCCTCCTCATTGTATGCTATGAAAATCCTCAGCAAGAGGGACTGGAATCTGAACATTCTAGTGTCGTGGAAGTTTGCTAACTGAGAACAGATGTTCTCAACCAAGAACTCATCAAATTTAAGGCAACAAGACTGACCGGACTATCCAAGAATTTTAGGTGCAGCCAGACAAGTACTTAGGATGAACAAAAGACTCAGCAATGACTCTAGGATATATGCGTCGGTATCTAGACCTAGGAACTGACTGGCTAGGGATATGCACCACTGAGTTTCTTCGTTGAATTGGACGAGGTCAGTGGGGTAAGATAGCTCGATGGGTTCACTATTGGGTTTAAAACAGGCCTTCAGGAAGGTTTCTTTACTCTCATCAATAGACTCTCTAAAACAACGTACAATGTCTTCTTCTCGGTAGTCTTGGGATATATAGGTGAATTCAGCTGGGATATCCAAGGTTTTGTGAATGACAGAAACTTGAAGTGGGAAAAGGATTTAGACTTATATTTATCCACAATAACGCCTTCAGTGACAGAGAAATTATCTGCACACCATTCAAAAACTCACGGCAATGGTGGGTTTGATCGACAGAGAAGAAGTGGAAGAAAGGGTCAAAAACACCGCAGGTATGTCTACTCAGTTCTTAAGAGATTCCAATTTGATTCTGGCAGTTTCAATAGCCTCTCCCACCAGGATGGTATCAAAATTATTAGTGTTTTCATCTAACAGGCTTTCTTTTGTCCTCCGACCCGCAGCCTCATGCTCTACATCATCTCTCACCCCAACCTCTTCTATTTCGCCCATTCTCAAATAACACGGAGGGGGTATTAAGGGCTTACCTTGTTCTGTAGCACACTCTCCTAGCCGGTTCAGGATGGCGCTCTCGATGTGTTTGGATATTCGAAAGCTTCGAGGTTTTAGAAAGGACAAATCTTTGCAACTCTGTGTGGTCCTCTTTATAGTTTCTTACACAACATAAACTCTGCACATTTCCTGGACGGATAGCACTGTAGATCTTATTCTGCAAAACCTATGGCATAGATATGTGGGTTATTTATGCCATGCCCTTCCTTACCTTGCACATGTGTATTTCCACCGACTATCGATACCGGCTTCCTTCACAACCGTCGATCCGGGAAGACCCCACCACTCTTCGTGAAGCGAGGTTCTATTTCCTTCCGTGCTACTCCAAATTGTGAAATGAACTGTAATCACTGATCTACCTCCATTCTCATATGCACCATCAATCGAAATAGACCGTACCATTTTTCACGATCCGGGATAGCTGCTTTTGCCCTTGCTAGTTTGGGATGTGAAATCATTCTCGGCCGCAGATCTTGATGGGCCCGATATCGACCATTGGATGCATTCACTCCTTAAACTATTTCACAAATCTGAAAAATGGCTTGGGTCGGACATGTTTGCCGTGCAGAATTGGTTTGATGTTGTTGATTCGCTCCCTGATCAACATCAGCCTTTGATCATGACCTCCTTTTTATGCCTCCAGTGTACCCCATGTTTCCTCCTGATTCATGCTTTTTTTTTTAATCCATGGACCGCTTCGTTGCTATCTTGTGTGTTCCCTCAGCTCCTTTTGCAAACACTATGTTTCATTTTCAACACTTCTCGATGGGGCTGAAGGACGCGAGTATCACTTACGCCCAAAATTTATCAGAGTGTTAACAACCGGCTCCACGAGGGATGCTATCCTCCCAGCGAGGTAGCAAAGAACCCCTTGGACCAGTCGCCTTATCCATTAAAAACCTCCTATTATTTTATTGCCTAAAAGAAAAACAAACTTTGAAAGAATGGTTACCTCTTATGATCTTAGGGCCTTCTCCATGGGCTTCAAATCTTTTGATTCACCATCCATATTGATTAAAACATAAGACATATTTACACTATGGTACATGGACCTAAGTCCCTTCATTCCAAGTAATGCTTCAGGAACCTCCCATTCACAATGCCTCCTTCATACTGCAACCCATCTGGATACTGCAAAATGAAGGCATTGTCTCCTCTACGTGCCACAATAAGATAAGGGCCTACCCACAAATGGTTGAATTTTTCATTCTTCCCTTTGTCCTCGTGAGGTACATCCCATTTTAACACCAAGTCATCGACTTGGAAAACATCTTTTTTTACTCTCCGGTCGAAAGCATTCTTCATTTTCTCCTGGTGTATCTAGACTTTATCATAAGCCTTGTCCCTTACTTCATTAATCTCAATGATCTGGTTGATCCTCTTTTGAATGGGATTGGGCTTGTCCAATGGATCTCGTAATAACTTCATCAACGGAATTCCCAGAGAGGCAGGAAAATTTACTTTGGCTCCATATACCAGCTGAAACGGTGACATTCCAATGGCTCTTTTGGTGTTGATTTTGTCGACCTACAAGGCATATTTCAATTTAGTGTGCCAAGCTGTTTTGTTATTCTCCAACAATTTCTTAATGATCCTCACAAGGATTTTGTTAGAATATTCGGCCAATCCATTCCCCTATGGGTAATAAGCCATAGAATGATTAAGATTATATGGTACTTGTGGAAAAATTTGATCATCTTTCTAGATTTAAATGCAGGGGCGTTGTTGGTCACAATCCACCTCGAGTAGCCAAACCTTGCCAGAATATTGTTTTCTATGAAATCCATTATCGCTTCTTCTGTATCCCGCCTGGTGGGTGTGGCCTCAATCCACTTTGTGAAGTAATCAGTGGCAATCATAATCCACTTATGCTTCCTAGAGGAGTTTGGATTGATCTCGCTGATGAAATCTAATCCCCATTGCTGGAAAGGAGCTTCCACAGATATTGGGTTGAGGGGGAGAGACACCACCTTCCTTTTCCCTTCAAAGACTTGACACTGGTGGCATTTAGTTGTTTGCTTATAGACATATGAAAACAATGTGGGCCAATAAAATCCTACTCTCAGAATTTTTTTTGCGGTAACTTTCTAGGAATGGTATCCTCCACAATCTCCTTCATGAAATTCCTTTTCCATACGTTGAGCTTCGTCCTTTAGAAGATAGTTCAGCAGTATCCCCTCGGGGTATTTCCAGTAGAGATATTGTTCTATTGTAACACCCCGGTTTTGACCCCGTTGCATTAAATGTACATGATGTATATATTGTAAATGATCACGGTGTGGAGCTAAATGCCAAGGCCCCACCATTGATCGGTTATGCTATGTTTTGGATTCAAATTTGTCACCGATGGTATATCAGGGCATGTGACATATATTATGCTTGTCACCATGTAAATATTCATCTATAATTAATTAAATGAACCCGGCCAGCTATGATCACGGCAACTAAAATGAGAAAGGGGCATGATTTTCACAAGGATAAGGGTGGGGAAACTGTTAAACCTTGGCCAATGAGAGAAAAACCCATGTGCCATCTTCCCTTGTCTTATTCCAACCACTTTCATTAAAAATGGCTGCTGGTGGTTGAGACAGTTAATGGTCTTTGGAAGTGGGGTGGCAGGACTGTTAGTCCTCACCCACACGCACACTCCACCAATGTTGACTTCACAATGGAAAAAGAAACCACTGCCATCTCTCCCGTAGGATTTTACTCTCTCCACGACTGTGCAAGAGCACTCATGCACTCTCCAATACGCAGGCCTCCCGAATTGTTGTTCATCCTCTCGCAGGAGTGGAAGTGGCTCACGTTCACGCACTTCTGGCTACAGGCATTCTCGCCATTGTTGATTCGCTGCTCTCCCGCCCAGGATTTTCCTGGCTTTTACCCATGCAGTTTTCCTCTGTGGATTTACGTGACAGTGGCTGTATCTTTTCCTCACGGGTGGATTTGTGGGTCCTTTGTTCTTGTTTCTCTCACGTACAAGCTGGGAGAATTGTAATTTCTTCCCTAGCGTGGTCTATGTAAGTCTTCCAGTGTATTCATTTCCTGGGACGTGCTGTTCTTCCCCACGTTGTTGGTAATGTATGCTGATACGTTTTTGGGGCTATTGTTTTCCCCATGTTGTGAGCTGTGCACACTGATTTCGTGTTGGGACTGTTGTTTTCCCCACGTTCACTGATACGTTTCAGGACTGTGTAATTTGCTTGGGAGTCATTTTCTCTGTTTAAACTATGACAGCTAATTTAACTGCATGTGTGCAATGGTTGGTCTTCGAACTGTGTTGGGAGCAGGGATGGGGGATTGGTTTGCTTGATAAACCTAGTGTGTTGGAAACCACACAGACAGAGCTAGAGGGCTGGTTTTCTTCTTCACAACCCCTGAATAGCACTGGAAGGGAATGCAGGGCTTGAGGGACTGTGTAGCAGAGAAGGGACTGATTCCTTGTGTTGGGTGTGTGTGGGTGTTTTAGAAGCCACGCTAGTTCTGGTGTAGGTGTTCCTAGCTCTGCAATGAGCTCACCAGCTTAGCATTTAGCCTTTCCCAACTCCTTGATGGCCTGATAAAACCAACTGTGTTGGCTTGGATGTGTTTTGTATACCCTTGGCGATGTGTAAGCCTGCTAGTTCCCTTATTCCTTGGAGAATCATGCCCAGCTCGGGGGTGGCAGCGCTGCTGAGAGATTAAGGAGCACGCTGGCCTATGGTTGGGTGGAACGTTGCAGCGACGTAGCTGGTTGCGGATCAAGTTATTCATAAGATAAGTGCTCTTGTCCATTCCTACTTCCGCAACTATATTTACTGTTAATGACTATAATCGACATGTTGAATGAATGCTTGTATGAATGTATGATGTTTCCACTGTGTCTGATAGATAATTGCATCTGTGCATGATAAATGTTCATGTGTGCATGTTTCCACTTCAATACATTTGCTTCAGCATTCTGTTTTAGCATTTTTATGCATGTAAATGTTCATGGGGCTCTTAGCCCGTGTGTTTGAAGCTTGTAGTCACGTCCTCTTCACCAGTCGGAGGCTTGGGGATGTGACATCTATGATGTAGAATTTTGCAGCTTTCAATTTTATGGATCTAGCATGGTTTTTGCTTAGCCCAGTAGGGAGTTGTAAATTATGCAATACAAAAACAATGTCAGCATACCAAGGAGACGTGAAGAAGCCAGGATTCACCTACACCTCCGCTTCTTCTTGGCCAGACTGGCAAGCAAGAAAGTTTAGTTGTAGAGAGTCTCAATGGGAGTATGTCATCATCTTAGCCAATCCTTTCCCTTTGATTAACTTTGTGGGATTTATTTCTATGTCATATTCCAGAAGCACTACAACCCACTTAGCTCTCTTTCCTTCTAGGTCGGGCTATTTAAGTATGCTTTTCACCACACTGCAAGGTACATAGGCAATTATGTGGGAATGGAGGATGTAGATCTAGAAATTTTTTAAGGCTTTAACCAAGGCGTAGGATTTTTTCGCCATTATATTATATTTCATTCCTCCATCTCTCAATATCTTACTGAAGAATGCTATAGGTTGTTCTTCACCCCGATCATTCTTTTGCAGCAACACTGCCACTATAGTGTGTTCTGAGGCATAAGAGAATATTAAGAAATCCTTCTCAAAATCTGGGCTGATCAAAACAGGAGCTTCTAAAATGGCCTGTTTTATATCTTTGAAATCTTTCTTGGCTCTCATCGTCCACTTAATCTCATGATCTTTCTTTAGCATGTATGTAATGTCCATCAGGATTTCAACAAAGCTAGGGATGAATCTCCTCAAGAAGTTGACTTGGCCGATGAAAGATTGGATTTCCTTCTTGATCCTTGGTTCTTCTACTTTTAAAATTCCTTTTACCCTGTCTGGATCGATCCTGATCCCTTCCTTTGAAATGATGTGCCCCAGCAACTTTCCTTCTTCCAGAGCGAAGTTCGATTTTCTAGGGTTCAAGGAAATGCCATACTTTCTGCATTTAATGAAAACTCTTTCTAGGTGCCTAATATGGTCTTTAGCCCACCTGGAGTACACAGTAATGTCATCCATGTATATCACCATGAATTTGTCTTTCTCATCTGCAAAATAAATATCCATGGCACGTTGGAAAGTTGTTCCCAGCATTCATTAACCCAAATGGCATTTTTGCGTACATGAATGTGCCCCAAGGTGTGGTGAAAGCGGTTTTTTCTTGGTCTTCAGGCAACACCTTCACTTGTTTGCACTCGAAAAAACCATCCATAGTGGATATCCTTTCTGAGACTCCCACCCTCTATAGGATCTGGTCCATCTTTGGCAATGGGTAGTTATCTTTCAAAGAAACTTTATTTAAATTCCTAAATTCTATGCATAGCCTTATTTCCCCATTCTTTTTTCGGACAGGAACCAAATTTTCTACGCATTTGAAAACCTCAGAGTCACTATTATCTTTGCATCAAAAAACCTTTTTACTTCCTTTTCAATAATGGGTACTAGTTTCAGATTAATTCTCCTGAGCTTTTGGCCGAATGGTTTCTCTCCGGGTTTAATCGAAATAGTATGATGTATGATGGAAGTGTCATATTCTTTGAGATATTCATAACCCCACGCAAACACATCCATGTACTTCTTCATTAGGCTCACATACCCTTCTTTTTCTTTAGTGGGCAATTTCTTGGACCATTTTACAATTTTAGGGTCACCTTCAGTGTCGATATCCACATCTTCGGTGACATCCGTGGTAGGTTCGACCTTCGGATCCCTGGCTACATCATTTTGGTCAAAGAGAGTTTCCAAATGGATTAGGCCCCAGGGAATATGATTGCTTTTAAATTGGACTATATCCCTACCTCCCAAGGAATATTTCAGCATTCCCATCCTGGCGGCTTCTTCCCCTTCCTCTTCAATGTGTAGGAAATTTTTGGGGTCAACAATATCTCCATCAATTGAGTGTTCACAAACTCACCAGACATCTCTAGAAATATTTTGATCTACATATCATCTTCAAAAACCTGCCAATATTTAGTGTTATCTGGTATGGAAGGCCTGTTTACAATCTCCACTTTATACTTCCTTTTTCCTGTCGTAGGAGCTTCAAATTTTCCTGCTGCAATCACCAAAGAGTATACTATCACATTCTCATCTCTGGGGATCACTTGGACCGTATGTTCAGTGAATAAATTTCTGAACATATCCCATACCTCATTCTAGTAGGCTCTCATTATTGGATGTTTAGTATGATAGATATCATTCACTTGATTTACTACAAGCTCTGAGTCTCCAAAAATTTGGACCTTCTTCGCTCCGAAATCTTTTAGTGCATGTAGGCCCACTAACAAGGCTTCATACTCTACTACATTGTTAGAGCATTCAAGGAACAACTTATAAGAGTAGGTTTTCGTATCTTTAGTGGGGGAGATTATATACACACCTACGCCAGCACCCGCTTTAGACATTGAGCCGTCGAAATACATCATCCACACTCCTTCATCCATTTGCTTTCTTTCTGCAGCTCCCAGATTGTTGGCCTCCTTTTTATCTTTTAGTGGCACAATGACCTCTGGGTTGCAAGGAGATATATCATTGAAAAAAATGGAGGACCCCAAATCTGTGTCGATGGCATAAACATGATGGATGTCGGGTTGAATCTGACTACTCACAACGTAAGGAAACCTCTTCTCGCTATATAACCTTTTTCTTTCATTCCAAATAGGAATTGTTGCATAAGTCATGTCCATCTGAAAGCTTCCCTTCAGCTTTGAAGTCCAAGACCTTGACAGCAAAATACCAAACTTTGGGGGAATGTCAGCCACAATGACGTGCATGATCACAAATTTACATGGCAACTTATTTAAACATACCACAATGTCTTTGATTAATCCTAGACATTTTACCCTTTTAGAATCAAAGGAACATAAGTCTTTATAAGGCCTTGTAATTTCCAATCCCAGGCTTTCTACCACTCCCTTTGGCATCAGATTGTGTGAGGCTCTTGAATCTAGCATAGCATTGTGCAACACCATATCATGTACATTCAGGCTTATGTAAAAGGGGGGAACCTCCTCATCATTGCTACGCACCTCCTCGTCATCGCTATCCACGCTGTCAATCTTAGATCCTAGAATAATAGTAGGGTTGTCTTTAGTCAGCTCTAAGATGTCATGGTGAGCTTCTCCTTGACTTGCAATCATCGTCGTTATGGTGTCCCTGTATTCTTGATTCCTCAATAATTCATTGAAAGGAATCGAGACCTTTAGCTTAGCTATCTCATTTTGGAGATTAAACACAGGAGGGGTTTTTCCCAGTTTGATAGGTGCCACTAGATCCAACTCTCTCACATTACTATTCCCCTTATCCACCTCTCTAGGTGCCATCGGCCCTTTTTTTTTTTCATTTCCTTTCCTGGGGCCGGTCTGACCACTAGACGGCTGGTTGGGTTTTAACCCTCCTTTAGGTACAGCAGCGTTTCTAGTAGAGTCGCCACCCTTTTTATGTATAGCAACGTCTCTACTCCTTAGCTTGATCTTCCTAACATTGTATATAGCATGCATATACCCTTTATGATATTGCTCCAATTCCTTAGTCAGGGTCTTGTCATCAACCTGACCGAACATATCATGTTCCTCTTCAGTCAAGTAGATCTCATAGTCCAAATCGTCGAAATGATGGATATGATCTTCAGTGGATTTAGCTTCATCTTCAACAGCCACATAGTTTTTAGGGAAAGGGGGTCTAATTGGCTGCTCTTCTTGGTTCCTTGGATTCCTCACATCCCTTGGTCTATTCGGTTGGAGCGAGGGAGGGAATTTCCTCCTAAAATTGGGATTCCTTATCTGAGGCTTGTTATGCTCCCGGTTTGTTGGTTTGGCCTCTACCATCATCCTGTCCATCAACTTTTCCATGGTTTTGAGCATCATCTCAAATTTTATATCACTGGATGAAGAGGCAAAAGTAGAGGGATGTCCCTCTTCTCTACCCTTCCTTTTGTTGATCTCTTCCCTTGGTTTAATTTTCCTGTATGCCATCATATTGGACTCTACTTCTAGGGAATCAGTGAACATGGTGAGGAGAGTGTTTGAATTCCTTTCTCTTAATAACAGAGAAAAATCATTGTCAAAGGCATCAACATAATGAAGTTTAGTCGCCTCGGGCGAAGGTTTGATATCGATAGGTATCGAGTTGTAGACCTGCATGAATCTACTGGAAAATTCATGGACTGATTCAAAACCTCCTTTCTTGAGGTTGTTGTATTGAGACAAGACCTGCAAGGGGCTCTGTTTATCATCCCACCTTTCTAGAAATAAGGTCTAAAAGCCAGTGAAGCTACGGATAGACCTAGGTGGCAGATATTTGTACCATTTCTTGGCTTCCCCAGACAAACTGTGAGCAAACAACCGCATTTTGACATCTTCATCATCCACCTCTTCTAGGTCGATAAAGTCATCGAAATTATCCACATGGTACCTTCTTGATACATTCCTGGGCCCCATCATAGAGTGTGATTCTTTGGGCATAATTCATAGGGAGGTCATGCAGAACCAGAGGTAGGGCTAACGGGGAAAATCTAATAGCATCCATTGAGGTATGTGGGTTAGGAACAGACAAGGGGTTAGGAAATTGGGTGTTCTAAAATATAGGGGCTATCTCTTCAGCTTTTGGTGGGGTTTCTAGGTTTAGCCACAAAGAATCAAGAAGATAGGATTGCAGTGTATTAGGGTCTACCCCATCTTTTCTTAGCTCAGATTCAAACTTAGATTTGGTTAGTGGTCTTTCAGCCCTAACTCCCCACTCAGGTTCAACTAAACCGTACAAATCTTGAGATGATTAAGTATCAAACAATGGAGAATCCAATTTTTCCTTACTTCTATTTCTAAGTATTCTCTCTGGATTATCCACACTGAGTAAAGTTTTGGTCTCAGAGTTACCTCTTGTGTGGATCTTTCAGGAAGCCAGGATATCTAGCGTGGTACTGATCGAAGTAGGCATGGAGTCACCAGGATGAACATACAACTTCCTCGTGAACTCAGAAATTTCCTTTTTCCCACAAAAATCCCTTTCTTCCTTCTCACTAGTCTCCTCAGTGGAGTCACCTTCTAGAATCTTTCAGTGGAGTCGCCAGGGCAAATGGTACAACCTTCTTTACATGTGAGAATATTTGTTTCCCCACAGAAACTCTTTATCATTGGAATATTTGTCCTTCTTCCCAAGGATGATCTTCAATCTTGTCCCCGGCAGCAACACCAGTTTCTTAGCACTAGAATTGAGCCCAAAGGTTGTGGAAGGCCCGCTCCCGGGTAACAACAGAACCACTTTCTAAGAGAGAACTAGCCTTTTTCTCTTTCGAGAGGGATCTCTCACCAAATTTTAACAATTCCATATATATATACACAAGTGAAACTATAAATTGTTTGTAAAATTGGTTGAAACAAAACACAGCACCATTGGGTGATAAAGTCAAGATATATAACATAAATAAACAAAGCTTATGCAAGTGGTTCCAACACAGGGGGAAGATAGTCACTCGATCACAGTCGATTTATAATTGTCTGATGGAAAGGAGGAACATGAACAAACCATCAACACAGATCATTGCAAAGAATGAATTCTATATCAACTTTAGAAGAAAGATTTGGTGAATACCTGAAACAACAGATGAAGAATAGCAAGTATGAATTTCTAGTTGTTATACCCTAAGTCTCAGATATGAAAGAAAACAAAACAGGAGAGATAAACTAGAAAAACATTCACATAAGAAAGAAAATAACAGACTGTAAGTGCGAACAACACATGAATCCCTCTATGAAAACGTCGACCTCAGCTCTGCAATTATATTAAAATTATATTGAAAAACACACATAGCAAAATTACAATGGTTTCAACCTCTTCTCCTTCTTCGGGAGGTATATTTATAGCTATTTGGATTCTCTAAACTGACATTCAGGAATCAAAATTTGTTGCAATCAGAAGGACATCCTCTAACAGCCTCTTAGGTGTCACATCGGCTGCAACTTGCATGAAATGGCCAGACAATGAAATGTGAAACGTGGGATAGAATAGGCATGAGGGTATCCCATAATCCCATCGAGTGGATGATGACTCTACAAAACCATGAGAGAAGTGACCATTGGGACGGGAGTGCAACGTAGAGAAAATTTCATGTGTATCATCATTGTCACTTCTACGAGTGCGCTTTGAGTTTGGGTGATGCATATTTCTGGATGACTCTCCATAAATCGGGACCAGGCATGGTTGCAGTTGTCATGTTGTATGCTTACACTTTAAGCTCCATCATTTTTAGGTATGAAATCTTGGGGACTTTGGAGCATGTGGCTTTAAAGCAAACAATAACTTGAAATCACTGGCCAATTTGTCAAAAATGACCTTCCCTGACAACGCTTGTTGCATATCTCCAAATTTGCTATGGTCTAATTGGCAGTGCACTAGGCATTCCTTATACTCATTCTAAGACATTGAAGGACCCTTTTCTTCCGAGAAAAAGGGGAGCCCTCTGCTTACTAGTGGTCTAAATAACTTGATGACTTCCTGGACTTTGTGCTCAATAACTTGTATTTTGGCTTGTACCGTCTCCATCATCGTATGTTTAGCCACTATATTTTTGGCTCCAGAGACAACAGTGATACTATTTTGAATACCATATCTGCTAGCTAACCCATCTGACATAGAGCTTAGTAAGGTTATGGAATTATCCACAGTCTCCAAGGGCATTTTGTTTAGTTCCACCGATACTATCTGGACTTATTTCTTGGCTTCTCTTATAGCAATTTCATGATCTTCAATAATATCTAGGTAGGGCTGAAACTTATCAACTTCTATGATGATTTGATCCTATATCAAATGCCTAGTGCCTTGCAAGGCAAGTTTGTCAACCACCTGTTGGCTCAATTTATCATTTTGTTGATCCAGCTCTTGGCATTTTTCCTCTGCCTTTTCTCTTCCTTGTTTCTCTTGGACTCTTTCCATTTCCAGTTCCTTGACCTGTTGTTTTAGTTTAATGAGCTCAATATCCTTTAAGCCTGTCTAGGACATTTCTTTGGAGAGGGAGTTGGTATCTATCTCTCCAGTCGTACTTGTGGACTTAATTGTATTCTCTGTACTTCTTCTTTGGAGCTCATTTTCCTTCATTGCTAACCTGTTTTTCAATTCTGCCTCGCTGTCCTTCAAAATATGGATACTTGCTTCCCACTGTCTCCCTTTTTCTTCAAGATTCAGTAGCTTAGCCTTGCAGTCAGTAAGCTCGAATTTCAAGACCTCTTTTTCCCTTTCAAAGTCAGCCAATTCATCTGCTTGAGCGAGCTGGGTGCCAGGGATTGTTAAATTCTTTTTCAAGGTCAGGATCTCCTGAGCTCTATCCTCAAGAAATTTCTGATCCAAACTCCCTTTCTACGTGGATCCATCTATTTGCATGCTTCCTTTTGTTAGCTGTTGATTTGGGCTTTGAGTGCTTTATTCTCCACTCTCACCTTTCTTAAAAGATTTGAAGCTTTCTCCTTACTCTCTTCCAGCTTGGACATATTTATGGTATCCCTAAGCAGTCTAGCATTTAGTATATCACCAGTCTCTTTGTTCAGGTGTATGATGTCAGTAGTGGGAACCTTTGAAAGGTTCACACTGACCTCGGAAACCTTGTTCCCCATTTCCAAGGATAAGCTAAGGGTATCAATGGCATGATCCCTTATGGTTTTCAGTGCCACATTGGGTTGAGCTAACCGCGAGGCTTCACTGTATAGTTTTGTTGTCTCCTCGAAGGTTTTATCAGCCCTCTATCGGTAATACCTCAGCCATTCTTCTTTGGATGCATGCTTGATCGAGGTATGTCCATCAAACACATACTATTGTATTTGGAATTTGGCTTCCTCAGGCTCTTCCTGTTGCTGTACTTTTATTAAATTCTTCTTCTTTGCCTGCCCTTTTTGGCCTACACCAATTGTTGTCCCAGTTCTACTTTCTATTTCTTGGGAGTGCTAGCAGTGTCCATGGGCTCTAGATCTCCTCTTTTCATTGAACTTGCTGAATAGCTGACCAGTGATGAGTATCCCCTTGCATTCACAGCTACTGTAGCCAACTCTTTTTGGGGAGAGACTACCCCTGGTAGCTGTGAGTCATTGTCCTGCTCTGTGCTGGTATCCATTAGGGCAGGATTAGGGAAATCGTCCCAATTCGCCACTTCTCTAAGCCTAGGTACCTCAGTGTGCTCAAAAGGCCTGCATTTGTGAGATTTCCTTTTTTGGAAAGCACCTAGTCAGGGTCTTAAATTATCGCTTGTCCCTGGGAAAACTCCATGAATCTAAGCAAGTTGGAAACCAAGGGAAAAGCGACCCTGCTTCTAACTGTGTACGGTTTTAATTCCCGTGGAAAATTCAAACTTGAACTTTTCTTGAAGTTCAGGAAGTGTTCTTCTTCGACAATGAGCTTTTACTGGATTAATTCCAAGGAGAAAACACTAGGGCTTAGAAAAGCGGGTAAGACGTAGGGTGGATGTATGAAGCCATACAACCTTGAGGTCATCCCAAATTCTTTGAGGAACCAGTCCCCTATATTCTTGCTGTTTGACAGCTACAGCAATTGCCTCATCTCAGGAAACACCCTAGGTAACCTTTCCTAAAAGAAGAGTTCATATATTTTGGCCATCAACTGGTTCATGAATTTACAGTAATCCATGGCCATATCAGCAGTGATTTCCAATTCTGGTACTTGCAGGTCCTCCTCATTGTAGGAGATGAACATCCTCAGTAAGAGGTATTGGAATCTGAACATTCTAGTGTCGTGGAAGTTCACTAACTGAGAATGGATGTTCTCGGCTAGGAACTCATCAAATTTTAGGCAACAACACTAACCAGGCTATCCAGGAATTTCAGGTGTAGTCAGACAAGTACTTAGGACGAACAAAATACTCAGCAATGAATCCGGGACATATGTGTCGGTATCTAGACCTAGGAACTGAATGGTCAGGGATATGCACCACTGAGCTTCTTCGTTGAATTGGCCAAGGTCAATGGGGTAAGATAGCTCAATGGGTTCACTACTGGGTTTAAAACAGGCCTTCAGGAAGGTTTCTTTACTCTCATCAGTAGACTCTCTAAAACAACGTACAATGTATTCTTCTCGGTAGTCTTGGGATATATGGGCAAATTCATCTGGTATATCTAGGGTTTTGTGAATGATATAAGCTTGAACTAGGAAAAGTATTTTAGACTTAGATTTATCCACATTAACACCTTTGGTGACAGAGAAATTATCTCCACACCATTCGACAAACTCAGGGCAATGGGGGGTTTGATCGACAGAGAAGAAGTGGAAGAAGGAGACAAAAACACCACAGGAATTTCTACCTCGGTTCTTAAGAGCTTCCAATTTGCTTCTGGTGGTTTCAACAGCCTCTCCCACCAATATGGTATCAAAAATATCAGCGTTTTCATCTAATAGGCTTTCTTCTTTCCTCCGACCCATGGCCTTAGGCTCTACATCATCTCTCACCCCAACCTCTTCTATTTCGCCCATTCTCAAATAACATGGAGGGGGTATTAATAACTTACCCTATTCTGTAGCATAGTCTCCTGGCCGGTCCAAGCTAGTGCTTTGGATTTGTTTGGATATTCGACAGCTTTGAGGTTTTAGAAAGGACAAATATTTGCAACTCTGTGTGGGCCTATTTATAGTTTCTTACACAACATAACCTCCGCACATTTCCTGGATGGCTGGCACCGTAGATCTTATTCTTCATGAACTATGCCATATATATGTGGTTTCTTTATGCCATGTCATTCCTTAACTCATGTGTGTGTCGCTCCACCATTGATTGGGACCTACTTCCTTCATAACCATCGATCCAGGCGGACCCCACCACTCTTCGCGAAGCGAGGTTCTCTTTCCTTCCGTGCTACTCCAGATCGTGAAATGAACTATAACCATTGATATACCTCCATTATCATATGCATCGTCAATCAAAATTGCCCGTACCATTTTTCGCGATCGAAGATAGCTGCTTTCACCCTCACTAGTCTAGGATGCGAAATCGTTCTCGACTGCAGAACTTCATGGGCCCTGATCTTGACCGTTGGATGCATCCGCTCCTTAAACTATTTTGTAAATCTAAAAAATGGCTTGGGTTGGACATGTTCATCGTGTGGAATTGGTTTGATGCCATTGATCCGCTTCTTGATCAACATCAGCCTTTGATCATGATCTCCTTTTTACGCCTCCAGCATGCCCTATGTTTCCTCCTGATTCCTGCTTTTTTTCGATCCATAGCCTGCTTCGCTACTATCTTGCATGTTCCCTCGGCTCCTTCTATGAACATTATGTTTCCTTTTCAACACTTCTCAATGGGGCTGAAGGACGCGAGTATCACTTATGCCCAAAATTTATCAGAGTGTTAACACTATCAATGGCACTTCCTTCCCAATATGAATCCACAAAAGCCTCCAGGTTAATCTTCTGATTCGCTTCATACTTGATCCCATAATAAATTGTACCCTTTAGGTACCTCACTGCGTGTTTTTCAACCATCAAGTGAACATGTCTCAATGTGTTCACAAAAAAGCAAATATATGGTGTCATATTCGTCAGGTACATCAAGGAACAAATCATCTGATGATACATCATGGCATCAACCGTCTCTGATGAAGCATCACTCAATAGCTTCAGGTTTTATTCCATAGGTGTGGTCATGTACTTGTATTCCATCATCCCAAACCTCTTCATGATTTCTACTGCACACTTCCCTTGTCTCAGGGAGATTCCATCTACATTCTACCACACCTCCATGCCTAGAAAGTAGTGCATCATACCCAAGTCCTTCATCTTGAACTTGGTAGAAAGTCTCCTTCTTGCAACTTTAATGAGTTCCTCTTTTCTTTTACGATCAATTTATCGACATATAATAGGACCATCACTGGTATTCTACCTTCAACCTTAAGCAAAGGTTGGAATCCACTTTACTCTCAATAAATCCTAGAGCCATTAGTAAGCTTTCCATCTCGTTGTACCATGTGGAACCTTAGGATCTTTGTTACACCAAAATCCTATTACCTACATGTGATAAGATCCTTAACACTTCTATTTTCCCTTAATCCCAAACCTAGAGTGGAAACAGTGCTCTTGATGTCAATTTTACACAAAAAACCCTAGCACCGCTTTTTCCCTTTAGCTTATGAGCAGTACCTTATGCAGCATCGCCTGAGTCCTGTTAGAGATAAGCAGTGCCATTGCATATGTTCTTGGTTCTTGAAGCGGTTCTTACCTACGCTGCTCTATCATAAGGGTATATAAGCGGTACCCTTGGTAAAAGGTGAAAAAAAGAAGCTTCATGAAGCTTCTAGATCAAGAGCTTCGTGGATAGCCTTATCCCTACTCACCTAGGTCAGTTAAGCTCGAGATCCATGCTTTGGGGATCTCATGGCCACCTCACCCACCAATATCTGAACTAGTTTTATCCTTTTGAGCCCTATAAATCCAAGCTCATACCCCATGGTTTAGGGGAGAGAACTGAATGGTAAAGTTATGCTGTTGAATTGACTGTTTGGCCTAATCCATCAGAGAGCACAAGAGAGCAAGTTGGAGCTATTGGGGATGAGATGTTTGTCTTGTGAAGGAGTTTGTTGACACTAAGGCACATGGTTGTAAGCTCTTTCATGTATTCTCTAATGCAAAGTTGATTTCCTTCCCACATATCTATTGCACTGATCTTGCATATATGTTATTGGATTCCTTAGTCACTAGTATGAATGTGTAGGTAATTTCCTAGTAGCTTTGATGTCTTTTCATGTTTGACATGTTCTACAGGTACACATAATCTTTATCAAAGCATCATTATAGGTGTCTATAACATTCAGGGAAGGTTTTAAACCTTTTTCATTTACTCATTTGTTCTGGATCTGAACCATTCAGACTAGAGGAATATCTTTTGTCCGCAGCAGGTGCGATATTCCTGACAACAAATCTGTGGAATCCACTAGGAAATAGAGAAAGTTTTAGTTGATATGACCTTCCTCAGTACTTGAACACTTGTCTGAATCCAAGATCGAGTCCGTAGATCTCTTCAGTCAGATATTCCATTTGAATTAGTGAAGTTTTTGTTTAAAACTTTCAGATCTGTTCAGATCTGAACTGCTTTGACTTTACATGCTCTGTTTTACTGTTAATTCATCATTCTTTGTGTTGATTTGAGAAATTTTTAACTTGAATTTTTGTTCTCTTTATGTTCTAGATTTATTCAGGGAACCATGCATGTGTTGTAGGCAATAAGCGGTGCCACCGCCTGAACCCTGTGAGCAATAGGTGGTGCCACCGCCTGAGTGCAGTGATCCAAAGGCATTGCTGATCCAGAACTGCTCTGTCAAAGACCCCTCCAACACAGTGCTAGGTAGGCCTTGTTCCAGAACTTGGTTTGTTTTGATTTTTTGCAAAAAGTAGGGTTTTCTTGCTTTCATCCCTGTATTGTCAGGCTTGTTTGTTTGAATCTAGATGTCCATGGTTAAAAAAATTTGTGGTGAAAGTTTGCTTTATTAAAAGAATCCAAAAGCTAGGTTAGTATTGTTGATTATTCATTTTCCTTCATGTTTGTTGGTTGTGATTATGAAAGGAACTATTGAAATCTTAGGTTTCATCTAGATCTCTTTTTCTTTCATCCATAAATACTAAAGGAAAGACCACTTGATTATCGTCTTAATTTCATTTTTTCCATAGAGGACTTCTTTTTGCTTTTAAAAAAGAATTTTTTTTGTTGAGATTAGGTCATTATTTTTACTGAGCATAGGACACTGGATCTCTGATTAGCCTCATAAGCTTTTAGGTTGCCTTCATTCTTTTGTCTCTCTTGCATCATTACTGTCTCATCAAAAGAAAAGATATTGTAGTTTTAAGTTAGATCTATCTATGTTTCAAAGAAAAATCGAAAAAATAGATTGCATATGCATGTAAAGTGCTTGTTGTTTTTCTTTTAGGAAAAGAGTCTCTTACCCATCCGATTGCTCTAAAAAAGAAAATGATTTTGGAATGTGTTGCTTGTATTTCAATTTGATTTGTTCAAAATAGTTGTTTGGAAATTTTTTGTTTTCAAAACAAAAAGAAAATACTCTCTCTCCCTCTTGTAGGTAGGAATATCTTGAACGATAAACTGAAATATTTCCATCTACATATCTGCATGGTTTTACTTTTTCTGTCAAAATTCCATGCATTCACCTAACCATCCACTTTAAAATTAATGGTAGTTATAGGCTTAAAATTTGTATATAAATTTGAGTGATAGGATAGAAACATGATCAGGCGTCTTTAAGCATAGGAGCTGTCTTTACTTGTCCGCACTACATCACAGGACTCGTGCAATTCTTCCATGTACCGTCGATATATCAAATGGCCTTTCACGTACCCTTGAGGTATATAGAAAGGTACTTCACGTACTTGATTGTATATAAGAAGACCCCTTGTGAATGGTTGTGCATTAGACAACACTGCTACTGATTTGAGCTCCCACGTACCTTGCATATATTGGAAGACCCCACTAGGATACCCTATCTATCCGAGTTAACCTCTTGGCCATCTTGGATTTACTTGTGAAGTTCATAAAGTCTTGATAATCCTGGTAAGAGACTGAACTATCTGAACTCCTCCTGTCATTTAAGTTTTCTTGTTTGGCATGTAGCTTGAGAAGGAGAATTTTTGGTGTGTTTCTTCTAGTTTTGAAACCCTAGGTTAGATAGGAACTATGAAAACTAGATTAATTGAGACAATATAGAAGAGTACAGGGATTGCTACCTGATTTTCCTCCTGTTTTGGGAGAAGATCCTATGGAAGCTATCGACCAAGGAGCTACTACCAACTCCCATGTGGGAGAAAATGTGGTTGTAGAAAGCGGAGATGCATATCCTTTGCATGGTCCTCCCTTGGCTCAACAACCTTCTAGGGGTAATACTTCTTTCAATTCTCCCATAGAAGGTTATGTTGATGATACCAACCACCTATATTATGGTCTCGATGCTCCATTTTGGGATACCTGCATGGGACAGGCCATTGCTTCGTTTGGTTCCCGTCGAGCCTCTTCTAAACAAATTTCACCTGCTGAAGAAGATTGTAGACAATACCAGGAAACCATTGTCCATGCACAATACTTTGAAAAGAGAATAGATAAAATATTGGCTACACCACCACCTGGCTCGATAGTTTTTCCTCGTAATGCGGACCCTTGGCCTGCTGGATATCACTCACTTGCTGATTCTATGAAACCCATTGAACCTATTTTAGATCGGGTAATGACTCTGCATAATCTAGGTCAAACCACCAACCCCACCACCTCCCATATTATGTCTATTCCAAATCCTCCCAGGTCTTCTGCACCTGGGAGACAACATTCAATTCTTGTTTCATCAATACCTTCTAGTGCCAGGCGGAAACCCCCGGCATGACCTATGTTACCTAACAACAGAGTTGTAGCTAGTAATGGATAAACCTCTAATATAGGGAAATATGTAGTCTATGTCCCTCCTACCTATATGAACATAGTTAATCCCCCATCAAGTTTAGGTCAGCCCTTGGGGGCACAACCTATAGCCAATAAAACCTCTTGGGGGTACGGTTACCCAGCAAATAAAGTACCTGTAGGAAATTTCAATCACCAACCCACCCCTACAGGAATACCATATACTGGATTTCCCTATCCTGGTAACACTTTCACTCCATGGGGGAAACCTAACTGGTCCTACATGCCAGCTATGGGAGGGATACCTATACATACTGTCGGTGGTACCGAAGGACCACCTTACAGAGGTCCTCCCCTTGGGGGGCCTAATGGTCTTGGAGGGACTAACGACTTTCCTCCTAATGGTCCTAGTGGACCTAGTGGTCCTAGTGGCCCCTGCAGTCCTAGTGGCCCTAGCGTTCCTGGTGGTCTTGGCAGTCCTGGTGGTCCCAGAGGCCCTGGTGGTCCTAATGGTCCCAATCTTGGAAATCAACACCATGTGGCTAGATCTTCAAGAGATTCATCATTACAACAGTTGTATCAATAACCTATATAAAAATCTACTTATGGTCCTACTAGTGGTTACATGCCTTATCAATACTACCAGTACGTAGAACCTAATCGCCAGTTACCTTTCCTAGAAACCTTCGACTTGCCTAATTTTTCCAAGTTGATTAATGATCCCATTTGACATCACCCCTCATGGCCTGCCATTCCGGTAAAGTTACCATCAAACATTTATAAATTCAATGGAAAGTAGGGAGATGATCCAAAAAACCATGACATGACATTCCAATTGTGGTGTTTCTCAAACTCCCCAATGGATGATTTAGTTTGTTTAAGACTCTTCTAGTGAACATTGACCGGTACGGATACAAAATGGTACATTGAACTTCCAGAACATTCATTTGTGGATTTTGGTTCTTTGGAAACTATCTTTCTTACACACTTTCAGCTTCCTATCTGCTATGAAATGCATACATATCTCTTAACTTCTCTACGTCAGAACACCTCCACACACATATCAGACCATATCCATGAGTGGAGAAGGTGGAGAATACTTATCAAAGCTCCTATCCTTGATCAATTGCTAGCTAATTGGTTTACTAAATCTTTGTTTCCTCCAATTGCCCAAGACGCGACTATGGGTGGTGCAGTTACCGAAGAGCAAGCTATTAGTCGAGCCCAATATCTAGACTTGGTATATTCCCAGTCCAGAACACTGTATGACTTGATCCCTCAGGCTCCTCACCCAAGCACTGATCCTGCCAAGCCACCACCAGAAACCCTTGTTGATGGGATTGTTGGTTCAATCCAGTCCCCATCGACAACAAAACCTACCAAGCAAACCCATACTCCCACTACTGCTCCTTCAACTCCCAAGGTTTCCACCGAGGTAGATTCCATTTAGAGTATGCAAATGCCCAGCAACAATATGAAGAAAGGTAAAGCGAAAAACAAAAAAACACAGAAACCCGCAGGAGAATCCGAAACCAGCCACAAATGAGAATGATAAAGGGAAAAGAAAATCAAAATATCCATGTCTTCTATGTGGAGGTGACCACTTCATGAAAGAGTGTCCTCTCCATGAAGAAATCAATCAATTTCTAAAAACTAATCCCATGCCAACAATTCTCATTGGTCTTTTCCCTTCTCAACAATAGTTGATAGACCACATGTCTAATCAGGGAAATTCTAGTTCTTTGGAGAAAGTTCGCATGATGTCCTCAGACACTATTAATTTACAAACTCGAAGTCAGAGTTATGAAAAACCCACAAACAAGAAAGAAGACAATTCTTCTTTAGGAAAATATCCCTCTATTGGTTCTCCTGAGTCCTTGTCTACTGGTCCCCTAACCATCGAGAAACCTAATCTCAACATGGTTTTGTACCCACCCAAGAGTACTCTTAGGAAGGCTGTTTTTAATCTTAATTCCTGAGCTGCCCAATTTTATAATGTAGTTGAAGATCTTGCTCAAGCACCATGCACGATGTCTACCTTGGAAGTACTCCAAAGTTGTCCTATGCAACGCAAAAAATTGTTAACCGTGTTAGGAGATTTAGAACTAGACAACACTAATTTGATTCACTTTAATGTCGAGAACTATAAGTCTAGGATACCTCACAAACTCGCTTTCCAAATCATAATGAAAGTAGTCAGGAAAAAGGTATTTAGAATTGTCTCAAACAAAGGAGCTTCAACTTCGGTTTTGTCCCTATCTTGTTGGAAAGCTATTGGCTCTCCCGAGCTTGTAACATCGCCAATGACTCTGAAAGCCTTTGATGGACGAGGTTTCCAACCCCATGGTCTCATACCAGTACTTTTAGTTGAGCTTGGGGGAAAAACCATTTCCATTCAAGTGGAAGTAGTAGATGCCCTGTTAGACTACAACCTCATATTCAAAATAAATTGGTTTGACACCATGACTATTATCGCTTCAATGGTATTTCAAACCGTCCAGTTTCTACATCTAGGGAGGATTCTAACCATTGATCAGCTTGATTTCTGTATGCTAGATATTACCACCCCTATGGATAATAACATCTCCAGCCAATCCCCTCCTCCTTACCAGTCGATTCGGGTAGGCATGCTGAAGGATTCTTCCCTTATGGGGATTTTTCC
Source organism: Pseudotsuga menziesii (assembly GCA_001517045.1). Taxonomy (NCBI): domain Eukaryota; kingdom Viridiplantae; phylum Streptophyta; class Pinopsida; order Pinales; family Pinaceae; genus Pseudotsuga; species Pseudotsuga menziesii. The sequence goes on from LPNX010723248.1 coordinate 290,103, forward strand.
ATCAAACCCTCCTAACATAGAAATGGCAACGGTAAATATGATTTCTTCATTTGATTATGATCCAAAGGGAAAAGAAATTGTTAAGTCCACATCGTTGAATCTACATGAAGCAATGTAAAACATTATCCAAACCCTTTTCGATGACCACACTAATGACCTTCATCTGGTGGCTTCGGACCCTTACCATCTGCCCTATTGGTTAGAACCCTCTCTTCCTACTCTGGATTATCCCTCCTAGACTTTTCCCTTTGACGAGTCCATTATGGAGATGATGAGTATGAATGAGTCTATATGGCAGGATCATCACCATAGATCCTCGTTCCTCCCCAACACCAGTTCGGTAGACCATGATTTTGCATCCCTTTTTACTACTGATATTGTCAAAACCCCTCAAACTCCTATATTGTTGCAGAACATGGAGTATGAAGGAGATCTATGCAAAATTAATCAAACAAATCCAATTGACATATCAGCCAACCTTGTCATCCTTGAGCATGTTCATGTAGGTCAGAACTACTCAGCAGAAGAATCTGAAGCATATAGAGCACTTTTTAAAGAATTCTGAGATGCCTTTGCCTAGTCCTATGAAGAAATGCCTGGGATAGACCCATCCATTGTGGTTCACTAAATAAAAACCTATCCCACTACAAAACCTGTCAGGAAAAAAATGAGACAAGTCCATGCACGAAAAGCTATAGCTATCAAAACTAAAAGAGAAAATCTTTTAAAAGCAGGGTTTATTTATCCCGTAGCCCTAACGGAATGGGTATCAAACGTCGTCCCTATCAATAAAAATAGGGCACCATTAGAGTCTGTATCGATTTTAGAGATTTGAACAAAGCTTGTCCCAAAGACAAATTTCCCACTCCGCATATCGACCAAATTATCGACAACTGTGCAAGAAGTGCCATCTTCTCATTTATGGATGGATTTTCAGGCTATAACTAGGTTGAGATATTACCGACTGATTAGCACAAGACAACATTTATTTTCCCATGGGGAACCTTTACATATAGGAAGTTACCATTCGGCCTAAAAAATGTTGGAGCCACTTTTCAGCGCGCTATGTCTTATGCATTTCACGATATCAAACACATTGTAGAAATGCACCTTGACGACCTCCCAGCTCATTCACAGTGATGAGAGGACCATCCTAGTCATCTTATAGACATTTTCCTGAGATGCGGTCATTATAAAATACGCCTCAATACTCATAAATATGTTTTTTGCGTTGAGACGGGATGTCTGTTAGGTTTTGTGGTTTCTAAGGATGGAATCTGAATAGAGCCATTGAAAATTGCCGCTATTTTAGCCCTATGAGCCCCAACCAACCTTCTAGATCTCCAAATTTTGCAAGGGAAGGAAAACTTTCTCTGTCGTTTCATTTGCAATTTTGCAGAGAAAACATATGGCTATATGCGTCTCCTCAAGAAGGACACTCCATTATTTTTTTATGACCAATCCCAATGGGCCTTTGATAATCTTAAACATGCTCTAACTCACTCACCCGTGATACACCCTCCAGATTATTCAAAAGATTTTCTCTTATACATTGTTTCCTCCACTACTACCATCGCTATGGTTTTGGTGCAAGAGAATCCCTATGGTCAGGAGCATGTGATATACTATGCTAGTAAGAATCTCATGGAGCCCAAAACTTGATACTCACGTGTGGAGAAATTAGCATTAGCCATGGTCAATGCTGTATAGAAATTTTGCCACTACATTTTGCTCCGCACAACCACCGTATTGGTAGACAAGAACCCTATGTATTACATCTTGACTTGTCAGGTGCTCGGGGGAAAATATTCTTGATGGATAGTCATCCTACAAGATTTTGATCTAGAATTTTCTAAAGCTACGTCAAAAAAATCCTTAGTCTTTGTTGATCTTATGTCTGATATTCCCTGTGCTTTGACGGAATCTGAGCCTAGTGATTCATTACCAGATGAATTCATGTTCCTGATAAGAACTACTGACCCATGGTATGGAGATTTAATCATTTATCTCTAGACACAAATATTTCAGCCCACTCTATCCCATGACGATCATCGTCGTATCCGTCACCATGAAAAATACTACCTCATATTAAATGACACTTTGTATAGGCATGGTATCAATTTCGTTCTTCAGTGATTCCTTACGCATGAGGAAGCTGAACAAGTTTTGAATGACTTCCACTCTGGAGCATGTGGCGGTCATCTATCTGGGATGGCTACAGCCCAGAAAATCCTTCACGTTGGCTATTTATGGCCTTCAATATTTAAAGATTGTCACGAGGCTGTTAAGAAATGCCCACCCTACCAACATTTCTATCCGAAAAATCTCACCCAACCTTCTTCGTTACACCCCGTCATTGTCGTTGGCCGTTTTGCCAAATGGGGGATCGATTACATGCATTGTAAGACTACCTCAGCCGGGGGGCATGGTTACATCATCCTAGCGATTGATTATTTTATGAAATGGGCTGAGACTATGCCTACATATGCAGAGGATGGTAACACTGCCACTCTCTTCCTATTCAATCACGTAATAGCAAGATTCAGAGTCCCACAGTCCATAATTATGGATCACGGATCACATTTCTGCAATCAAATGATGGAAGAATTAAGTGCCAAGCTAGGTTTTCGTCGTGAAAACTCAACGCCCTATTATCCACAAGATAATGGTCAATTCGAGGCCATTAACAAATTTTTGAAAACAATGTTGTGTCGGATGGTTGGAGACCATAAGTCCAACTGGCACCATATCCTCTTCTCTGCTCTTTGAGCTTATAGGACTTCAGTAAAAACAACTACTAGTTTTACACCCTTTCAGCTTGTCTATGGACTAGAAGTTGTCTTGCCTATTCAATGTCAAATTCCATCCTTGAAACTTGCCGTCGAACTTCTCCCAAACACTTCCACAGAGGAAGAAAGATTTCTCTACCTGAACAACCTTGATGAAACTAGAAGAGATGATGCCTTATCCAATGAGGCACACAAGAAACGTGTCAAGGTGCAGTATGACAAGTTTGTCTAACCTCGTGCCTTTAATGAAGGTGACCTAGTTTTAACCTATGATCAGAGACATGACAAACTAGGGAAATGGAAGTTCGAATCCATGTGGTATGGTCCCTTCATTATTTCCAAAGTTCTAGAAAAAGGGGCCTATGAGCTCGTAGACTATGATGGAATCCCCTTAGGATGACCTCGCAATGGGTTGTACCTGAAGAGGTACTATGCCTAGATATTTCTTGTATAGTACCTTGTATATATGTATATTGCTTGACTTTTTAGTGTGCTTAAGTATTTTCAATATGGTTTTGAGTTTAGTGTCCAAATCTGTTTATACCATGTTTTGGGTGTACAGAGCAGATGGATTTCTACGGCTTCGCTGATGGTGCTTGCCACCAAACCTTGAACCTTGCCTCAGCTACTTGGGTTCTCTATTCCCCAGCTCACTATTTGGTCAGTTCAAGAGTAGTTTGTATTGGTCCAGCTATCGACAATATCTTCGAGTATCAAACAGTCATAGGTCTTCTGACTGAAGCTACCTCCCAGGAAATTCGTAACTTGGTAGTTTTTATGGACTCACAATTAGTGGTTTGCCATTTAAATCACGTCTATACCATGAGGAATCCCATGCTTCTCCATCTCTTCTGGAGGGTACGTTTATTGGAAAGGTCATTTGAAGCTATTACTTATAGGCATGTCCCTAGGGAAGGCAATACAGTTGCTGACTCATTGGCATATTACATCCTAGACCAGCACATTTCCCATTCATGACAGGAAAATCCAACATGGTTTGCTGTAAATAAAATGTAAAAAGACACATAAAACTCATGTAAATACACTTTCCATTTGAGACATATAAACACCAAAAGTAAAAGTCTATATATATATATATATAAGTGTTTTACAAAAATAGGTCACGAGACCTCATCTGAAGGGCTCAAGCTTTCAGGAAAAACATCATAATACAAAATCTTGAATCTATATATCAGCTTTTAGTAATACATCATACGACCTATCATCTAGTGGTGCTCATGGTAACGCATGATAGCCCAGGCTACTCTACATAGAAGTATACTGAAATGACCTGGTACTCTTGCAGTGGGCCTTTGATACCTCAGGGGGAGGTCATCAATTGAGGCATCTGGTATCTCTCGAGTTAACCTCTCTAGGTTCTCCTCTAGTTCCCCCATCATGTCATCACCCTACGGAACAAAATGAGCTCCTGCTCGCCTGTCCAGTGGGGAATATCCCCCAGGTCATGATGCTCCAACATCTATATGAAAACATTTAAGTCTCATTACTACACATAAAAATATATATAAAACATTAAAACATAAAAACACAATTGCCATTTTTGGGTTTTATTTATTACCAATGTCTCCCCACTGTGCACCAAGTGGAAGCGATAGATTAGGGTCACCCCTGAAATCACTACCTGCGTATGCGTAGTCCTCAACCATGAGGAGATTGTCTCTCAGCCATCAGAAAAATGGGTCTCCAAACTTCACCATGCCCCTACCTGCTCCTGTGTGAGCCATGATCCAAACCCACCTCAGCATCCAAGGGTCTCTCACCCTAAAATCTATGAATACTACCTGGGTCTCAGTTGAGGGACCCGCTCAAAAAAGAAACATGCTAAAATGGATCTGAAACCAAACTGCTTCAAGTCTCCCTACCAACACTTGGTCAGCTGGTCTTTGAAAACTGGTAGTAGTGCCTCTACCCAGTTGAAGAATGTGGGTGCCACAGCCTTTATAGCATAGATCATGTGTGCTCTAGAATCTTGATGAGCCCCTTGGATCCCTACTAACCTCTGCATGGTAAATAAGATCGTGCAAAGAGGGCCATCCACCATCGCCTTGATGGGAATTTTCTTCCCTGATGTTCTAGTCCCTGGAATGTAGTGGCAATTCATCAATTCTTGAATGGTGATGTCCCCTCCACGGGAACTAGTCAATGATGTAGGAGGACCCTGTATCGATAAGCTTGTCAAGAACTAGATATATTCTACTTCAATCGTCAACACATGAGATTCCACCTCAAAGTATTGCTGCTCCGGATTCCACATGCGGAGAATATGTTCCAGTAAATGCTCATGCGACACCATGCTAAGTGTGCGGAAGAATTTTAGAAGGCCATAGTTCCTCAATGTGGCTATACACCCCACATTTCTTTCAACAAAACAATCATCATCGTCATGTTGACTTTCTTTCTAGATAACCATTTTTTACTGATGCAAACCTGCCAAAAACAATCATAAGGCTAATTAGAAACATAATCAACCTTTTAAATCATCAAAAATCATCCATTTTGCTTTGACCACATGTTTGTCTTTACCTGTGATCGGTACCACCTAAGTCTCGTTGAGGACAGGCTGTGGCACCGCCTGAGTGAAGAATATTTGGCGTGTTTCCTGTGGGGTACCTCTTATCCTGCAAGGGATAAGAGCGGTGCCCATATTTAAGGTTTTAGGGCTCGCTCAAGATACCCAAAACTTCCCCAAAAATCAAAATGAAGACATAAAATGGAAAGAGTGAGGTTCAAGATCTTACTTGGCTCCGACGACGCGTAAATCGGATGGTAGACACTCCCGGAATCACCAACTAAAAATATGGCTAAGAAATTTCTTCAAGGGCTCTCCATTGTTGGTCAATTTTAAAATGTTTTTCTTCTTACTATTTGGGTGATTTTTATAAACATTTTAGGGCTTGGCATATCGTAGTCTTGTTTTAAAACCATTTATTACAAGAAAAATATTAGTCATGATCCTTTAATGTCATTTACCAAGGAGTTTAATGGTTGTTTTTCAAGTCATTGTAGGAATAAGAGCGGTAGCAGTAAAAATTTTGGGGAGTTTGTTTTGTCTTTTTCGTACTTCCATAAAACGGAAAAAGTCTTTGAGCATTTATTGTGACACTTTTGTCATGCTCTCAAAACTTAGCATCAAAGGTCTGAGTCCTTTTCTGATTCTTTTCAAACTCATAAAATCCCTCATCATGAAAAGAGACCTAATGGAGTCCTCTTTAAACTCTTTTCAGGCTCCTTAAATACAAAAAGATTGTCAAGCGATCTTGTCTTCTTCATGCTCATTAAAGTACTTGAAGAGTCGTTCATCTGATGGTAGGTTATCACTTTCTTGGTTCAGATGAACTATTTACAAAAAAGGACCCTTTGGAGTCTTCTTCTGTTGTCATTCAGACTCTCTAAACATGAACGATATTGAGTTAACTTTCATTGGACTCGTTAAATTAAACATTGAGAGACCCTCTTTTGGGAACGAACCCATCCTCTCTCAGTTTCGTAAAACATATGAGTTTGGATTTGTCTTCAGACAAGCTACAAAGAGTGTTTGTTACCCTCTTTTGACTTGTAAAAATGAAAAGAGGCACTCATCAGTCATGATGGGGAAATTAAGGGAAGGGAATCAATTTGTTTTGCAAATAAATGGAAATTTGTCGTTACCTTTGAACATGGCACTTTTCTGCATCTCATTCAGTCAATTGGGTATCCAGCTGGCTTGCAAGTCGATCCACTTTCATGATTCATGTCACTCCTTTGAGTCTTTTCAAAAGAATGCATTGTCTTATGTCATATCATGTATCTGTCTGGTCTAGTCAGTGTTGCCAAGTTTATAAGTTGTGTCACTTGATGTTCAAAGGGAAGTTGAAAAAGTTTACCTCTACAATCAAAATAGCCTCTGTGTCAGTACTTTTGAGTTAGTCTTATGATCACCTCATTCACATCATTCTAGAACTTTTTTTCGAGTTTCATGTCGTCGATGTGGAATTCATCATGGCCCTCCTTCGATGAGACTATTCCTGTCGACATCAGCTCATCATTTGCGAAATAGTCTTAGAAACAATTTTAGTACCATGAGATCTATATGCCTCAATGACAGATTCTCTTGCTCTCAACAAAGGTTCACATCATTCACCTTTGATCGATAGATTCGACTGGGTGTTCGACTTCAAGACATCTATTCACACTCAGCAGATTGTACTAGGGTACCTTGGGAATCATTGACATTAATGGTGATGTCCCTCGCACTTGTTAACGGTTCGTATCATTGGTCAGTAATCAAGTTGTTTCTACCATGTTCGACTTTAGAACATTATAATCACATGGATAGAATCGTACTTTGTGGAAGATGAGAGGAAGACCCTAGGTACTTGTTTAGCACTCATTGCTTTCCCCAGGTTGCAATGGAATTTTGTATGCCAAGCATGGATCCACATTTGTATGGTCGTGGCTATGCTCAAATTTGCATCTATACAACATAGATATATATTTTATGTCTGGTAGCTATGTCCAAGTTTGAGTCCTCTATCACATGGATCTACGCTATATTCTAGTAGCCATGGTTATTTATTCCTCTCATGGATCTGCCATGTATTGGTTTGAAACCATGAGTTGGTTACATTTATTTATGAGTTAAAAATATTGATGTATTGCAAATGCCTACTTGATGACACTCTTCGATCAAGCTAACTCTTACCTCGAAGTGATAACTTGTTCTCTCAAAGATCTCACCTATTGTATCCCTCTAGCCTCATGCTTTGGGGGGCATTCTGTTACACCAAAATCCTATCACCTACATGTGATAATATCCTAAACACTTCTATTTTCCCTCAATCCTAAACCTGGAGTGGAAACAATGCTCTAGATGTCAATTTTACAAAAAAAACCCTAGCACCACTTTTGCCATTTAGCTTATGAGCAGTACCTTATGCAGCACCACCTAAGTCCTGTTACAGATAAGTGGTGCCACCACATATGTGCTTTGTTCTTGAATAATTTCTTACCTACACCGCTCTGTCATAAGGATATATAAGCGGTACCCTTGGTAAAAGGTGAAAAAAAGAAGCTTCACGAAGCTTCTATATCAAGAGCTTCATGGATAGCCTTAGCCCTACTCACCTGGGTCAGTTAATCTCGAGATCCATGCTTTGGAGATCTCATGGCCACCTCACCCACCAATCTCTCAACTATTTTTATCCTTTTGAGTCATATAAATCCAAGCTCATACCCCATGGTTAAGGGGAGAGAACTAAATGGTAAAGTTATGCTGTTGAATTAGCTGTCTGGCCTAATCCATCAGAGAGCACAAGAGAGAAACTTGGAGCTATCAGAGATGAGATGTTTTTCTTATGAAGGAGTTTTTCAACACTAAGGAACATGGTTGTAAGCTCTTCCATGTATTTTCTAATGCAAATTTTATTTCCTTCCCACATATTTGTTGCACTAATCTCGCATATATGTTATTGGATTCCTTAGTCACTAGTATGAATGTGTAGGTAATTTTCTGGTAGATTTGATGTCTTTCCATGTTTGACATGTTCTACAGGTACAAAGACTCTTTATCAAAGCATCATTCCAGGTGTCTATAACATTCAGGGAAGGTATTCAGCCTTTTATATTCACTCATTTGTTCTGGATATGAACCATTCAGACTAGAGGAACAGCTTCTGTTCGTGGAAGGTGCAATATTCCTGACAACAATCTTTTGCAGTTACTCCCTCTGAAGCGGAGCATCATACTCCCTTTATATTTCATAGTCTATGTATTGAAACATTCTATACTGGAGTGACTACTAATATTATATGTATCCATCTAGGGTCACTGGATAACAAGATCCTCTATCTTGAAAACGTTCTTCTCGCACCCATCTGTGAGCTTGACATCCTCTATAGGCTTTCATCTTCAACCTTGTAGCAAAGGTTAAGATCTTCATCACTCTAGGTGATCTTAAAGCTCCTAATGTATGTGTTTTATCCCATGGGTTCCTTTTGAGTGTTGGAATATATTAAACCCACTCATAACTTATGATAAAATAATTAATCATTATTTGACTAATTATTCACCCACTAGCTTAATTAGTTGGCATCCACTTGGCATCCACTTGCACCTTAAAGTCAATGCATGCCATCTATATCCTATGAATGATTTATTTCTAATTATGGGTTGATATTGACAACCTTTTGACCATCCAGAATTATTATACAACACTTTACAGTAGATTCTGCTTTATTCTGTTTTTTCTGTTTTTTCTGCTTTTCTATGGATAAGGAAAAGCTAGTCAAACTAGGAAACTGGGTGCTTTTGTTTCCAACCCCACCTTCATGAATTTTCCTGTATTTTCTAGGATTAGAATTTTTTTTCCAATCCTTGACAACTCACTCATTCTTTTTCCAAATCGTGATCTCCTTGATAGATTTGGTAAGTGCTTTAGCCACCTATGAGGGTTTGCTATATTTTTGTAAGTCAGCCTTTTGAGCTTTATGAGTTGTCTCCATACAACTCAATTTTCCTATGAGGGGTGATATTTATGTACACTATTATTTATCATTATTAAATGGAAGTATACACACCAATATTCATCTCTTCATTCATGTGATTCAGTCTCTTTTCTTCTCTCTATTTTTCCTGTGTATACTTGTGAGAATTCTTAGTAGCAAGATATATTCCCTGTGCTTCTTCTTAGCATCATTTCTCATAGCATTTATTTATTATTTCTACATGGTATCAGAGATATAGGGAGCATAAAATTTCCATATTCTACATGGTATCAAGGTAGCAAGGTTGATCAAGTTCTACAGAGTTGAGGAGCACATCCAGTCTCCTATCCCTCTTTGAAGAAGAGCTTGTCTAACTTACAAAATTTTCTCCTAGTTTTTTTTGCAAGTTGCAGAGATTATCTCCTATAGCATATCAAAAACCTCAATATGGATTCAAAAGTTCCTCTACTATCTCCTTTCAACTATGCAGATTGGAAGCCAAAGATGAGTGCATACTTGAAGAGGTAGTGTCTCTTTGATGTCTCCATTGGTACATTGAGCGAACCTGAGTCTTATGAAGAGAATATTGATTGGATAAATAATTGTGATAGATATTATGGAATTATGTGTTTGGGAATGTCTCCCATTATATATCATCTCATAGATTTTTCTGAGTGTCCATATGAGCTTTGGAAGAATTTGGACAAAGCTTTTGGTTTGCAGGAAATAGAAGATGAAGCATGGAGCGAACCTAGCATATCCTCTTGTTCTCTCTCTCAAGATTTCTTGGCCTCTACATTATCTTATGAATTTTATTCATGATGAAGAAGTTTCCCATATATTTCATGTTTCTGCTACCGTCTTTCATTTGAATGCTTCCTCCTTCAATTAAGAAGCAAATATTGAAGATCCATCTTTTTCTATGTCTCTTGAAGGTGAATTTTATTCTTGTGATACTATTGCTGAAAAATAAGTAACATATGGAGCTTCTATTGATATTTATGATGATCCTATAACCCATTCATTGTTCTCTAAATCTCCTGTCTTAGATTCTGATATCTATGTGCCATATTATTCACACCTTGTGCATACCTCTCTCGTTGATGGTGTGAAACCCATTGACTTCCAATATGTTTGCTAAGACACATCAAGCCTTATTTGTTTCATACCACTTACATTACTTGATCTCATGTGCTTCAGCATCTCCTCCTTTTTTCTTCGCATCAACACTTAGAACCTCCTTGAAGATTGTGAACATCTCATTCTTTCCTCCTTTCATACACAGGATTCATTACCAGTGTATTCCCATGAGTCTACTGATATGCTTATATGTGATCCTTTGGATTATTATTTAGAATAATACTTTCAGGTTGATACACATATCATACTACCATCCATACCATCTACCATAGCTCTAAATAATCCTAAGACTATACAAATCCCTATTTCACTAGTTGATTCCTCATCGGTCTCTTATGCAGTGATACTTATCTTACATGGTTTGAAGTATTTCCTACATTTCATTGGCTGGTTATATATGACCTTAGTCATATTTGGACTGATATTAAACATTTTTGGATCTTTTATAAACACTTATGGTTCAGATCTTATGCCCATCCATCATTCATATTTTTACACCTATAAGTTTTCCCTAGTTGCTCATAATTTTCCTAGCCTAGCCCTATATCCTCATGGAGCCACTGAAGCCTTTGTCCTTGCTGTTCCATATGCTAATATTTCTGATATATCAGATTTTTATCAGCCTCATATCAGATCTATACAGGTGCTACATCAGATTGGAAGATTGACACGTGATTCACATCACAATTTTGCAGCTATTTAGGGAATTTGGTGTGAAATAAATTGTCTTAATTTTTGTACTCTTTGGAAAGGAGTATGCATAGATATATTTTCCATTTCAGATTATGTTTTCATATCAGAGTTTGAAAGTAGTAAGAATCATTCATATAATGATCCTACTGATCCCATACTGAAGCAATATCCTGAAGTACTCTTCCTGTCGATGTCATTTCCTGCCCAATCTGAATCAACATAACCCTCTAGGTTAATCTTTTGAATTGCATCGTACTTGAGCCCATAATCAACTGTACCCTTCAGGTACCTCAGAATATGCTTAGCAGCAGTCAAGTGAACACTTCTCGGATCTGTCAAGTACTGGCTCAAGGTGTTCATAGAAAAGCAAATGTCTGGTCTCGTGTTCGTCAGATACATCAATGACCCAATCATCTGATGATATGTCATAGCATCAACTGACTCTGATGAAGGATCACTCAATAGCTTTAGGTTTGATGCCATAGGTGTGGCCATAGCCTTGCAGTCCATCATCCCAAACCTTTTCAGGATCTCTACTGCATACTTCCCTTGTCCAAGAAAGATTCCATCTGTATTCTGCCACACCTCCATAGCTAGAAAGTAATGCATCATCCCCAAGTCCTTCATTTCGAACTCAGCAACAAGATTTCTCTTCGTATCAGCAATCAACCCATCTGTACCTGTCACAAATAGATCATCTACATACAGTAGGAGCATCACTGGGTTTCCACCTTCAACCTTGTAGTAAAGGTTGGAGTCTGCTTTACTCTTGGTAAAGCCCAAACTGGATAGAAAACTATCAATTCTGCCGTACCAGGTCCTAGGTGCCTATTTCAAAACCGTACAGGGATTTCTTCAATCTGCATACATGAGACTCTTTGTCATGTGTCTCAAAACCGAGTGGTTGTTCTACATATACTTCCTCTTCCACTACACCATGCAAGAAAGCAGTCTTGACATCCATCTGGTGTATCTTCCATTTCATCACTGCAGCCAGAGCAAGTACTAATCTGATGGAAGTGTATCTGGCTACAGGTGCAAAGGTTTCTTCATATTCTATTCCTTCTTTCTGAGAGAAACCTCGAGCTACAAATCTTGACTTATACTTTTCAATGCTACCGTCTACAACATGCTTGATCTTGTAAATCCATTTGGAAGTTACAATGGACTTCCCATCTGGTCTTGGGACAACATTCCAAACATCATTCTTAATGATCGATTGGTATTCTTCGATCATAGCATCCTTCCATTCTTTATGTTTTGTTGCTTCTTCATAACTGGAAGGTTCTTTATCAATGAAATCACATAGTAAAGCTACATACCCGGAATTGGATCTGGTTCTCTTTCTTTCTCTGTGATTTTCTTCTGGAGCCCCATATCTTTCCACACCTTGGATAAGTTCACGTACCCAAGCAGGTTTCCTCTTATGAGGATTCTTCTCCAGAGGTGGATCTATAGGTCTTTGTGGTTCCTCGAACTCTCTATCTTCTTCTTGAGCTTCTTCATTCATGATTGTGTCATGAATTCTGGGTGCTTCTACTTCTGCTTCTTCAGGTTCTTCAGTAGGTCTCTTTCTGGATTTGTTGTAAGCTATGTCTTCATCAAATGTCACATCCCTACTGATGGCAATCTTCTTATATCCTAGGAAATAGATTCTGTAAGCCTTCGAGCTTTTAGAGTATCCCACAAATATAACCTTCTTTCCTGAAGGATCTAATTTTGTTCTCTTGTCTTTTGGAATGTGTATGTACATGGGACAACCGAATATTATGAGATGGCTGACTTCTGGTTTCTTGCCGAAGAAGACTTCTTCAGGAGTCTTGTTCTCGAGTACTCTATGTGGAGTATGGTTTTGTACATACACTGCTATTCTGGCAGCTTCAGCCCAAAGATGCATAGGAAGATCTTGATCATGAAGCATTGCTCTTGTAGCTTCCATGATAGTTCTATTCTTCTGTTCCACAATCCCATTTTGTTGTGGATTATAGGGAGTGGACAACTCCCTCTTAATCCCTGATTCTTTGCATAGATCTTTGAATTCATTCGAAGTGAATTCTCCACCATTATCTGATCGAATGGTCTTGATCTTATTTTTAGTATGGTTTTCGATCAAGGCTTTGAATTCCTTGAACTTTCTGAATACTTCATCTTTGTTCTTCATAAAGTAAATCCATGTCTTTCTAGAAAAATCATCAATAAAAGAAACATAGTATGCATACCCGCTTAGTGATTTTGATGACATAGGACCGCATACATTGGAGTGGATGATTTCCAAGATACCTTTGGCTTTGCTTTCGCTGCTGCGAAATGTCTTCTTTATATTCTTCCCTTTCACACATCCTTTGCAAAATCCATCATGTTTTGTTTGGAATTCTGGAAGACCTTCAACAAATTTGCTTGCAATAGGTAGTGCTCTGTAATGCACATGTGCAATTCTTCTATGCCAAAGTTCACTTGGCTCTACTTTTTCATTGACCAAATCTTGTTCTAGATGGTCCTTTAATTTGTAAAATCCTCCTTCTTGTTCTCCAATTACTACCGCATCATCGATAGTCTTTCCTTTTGTCCACATGATGACTTGACCATCTATGAATGCAACCCACATTCCCTTTGCATCCAATGCTGATATGGAGAGAAGGTTCTTCTTCAGTCCTGGCACAAACAATACTTCTTTCATTGTTAGAGACTTACCAGAGTCTAGCTTATATGAAGATTCACCACTACCTTTAATTGGATATTGGTAGTCATCTCCTAGTTTCACCTTGTGAGGTGATTCATTTTCTGACAGTCTTACAAAGGATTCCTTGAATCCCGTCATATGTTTGGAATCCCCACTGTCTATAAGCCAATCATCACTTCCATGAGTAATGTTACCTGTGTGAGCTAAGATCAGGACATATTCATCCTCGCTTGAAGAGTCTTCACTTTCATATCTAGATTTCTTCTTGGATGGTTCATCATCCTCTGCAACATGAGCATGATGTCTTCTTTTTTTCCCCTTCTTCTTATGAGAGTGAATCTTGTTCTTAGGACAATATTTTGCAAAGTGTCCTCTTTCATCACATGTATAACATCTCAATCTAGATAGATCCATTTTAGAGTGAGAGCTCTTCCCTTTGGAGAAATGAGGATTTCTTCTTCCCTTCTTGGAGTGAACTGTGAGGGCTTGATATTCACTTCCCATCTTCTCTTCTCGGGCTGCTATCCAAGATTCTTCTTGAGAACATTCTTCCCATAGTCTGCTGAACTTGACTAACTTCTTTCTAGCACAAATTCCTTGAATTAAAGCATCCCATGACCTAGGGAGGCCATTCAAAGTAGTCATCACAATCTCTGCATTTTCCACTTCTTCATCAACAGCTTCTAATTGCTCTTTGATTTGAAAAACTCTTGTGAAGTAAGACTGGATAGTTTCTGCATTCTGAATCTTCACATTCTTCAGTTGGTTCTTTAGGGTCATCTTCCGATTGATGTTCTTTCCTTCAAACAATTTGGTTAGGGCATCAAACATAGATTTAGGTGTCTTGAGAGAGGACACCTGTGGGATAAGGTGATCTTTGATAGAATCAGCAATGATCCTCTTTGCCATAACCATATTATTCTTATGTAATTCCTTTGCCTCATCTCCCTCTGGAACTGGAACCTCCTCATGAATGTAGGAGTCTAATTCATTCTCTTCCAGGACCAGGGAGATCCTATACTTCCAGGCTCAGAAGTTTTCAGATCCCTCAAGCTTTTCATCAAGCTTGGTATGATGAGACATCTTTAAATGAGAACCTCAAATGTAAATACAAAAAGATTTTATATCTTACCAGGTTCAAGATGTCGGATTTGAAACTTGAGCTGAAATCCTGTAGAGCTGGTTCAGGAGAAAATTAGGGTTTTTCTTTTCCGGAGTTCTATCCACCCAAATGCCTTGAAATTTGTCCCTAACTTCGATTTTGGGGAGGATATCAATCTAGGCCTGGGCTCATTGAAAAATTCCTCTTCTGTAAAAATCCCTAATTTCCGACCACAGTGACAGGTCAAAAACTGAAAAACCTCATAATTGGATTATGTTTCGACAGAAAGATGCACCCTAAGGAGGAGATTTGTTCCACCTTACTTTTGCTAAAAATGTGTGGAGGAAGATCCACAAACTAGGAAGCCCTAGTTCCCGCAGCTGCACAGTGTCTTCTTCTCAGGTTAGCTCTGATACCATGTTAGTTTTTCAACATTAAGCTAGCACTATGTTAGGATCTTTATTGAGAGAATAACAAGTACATCAATCAAACACAAGAGACAATGAACACAATGTTTTTGATCGGGGAAACCATAAAGGAGAAAGCCCCGCAACTTCCTCAGAGATAGAATCAGCACCAAAATAGTAAAAGCCCCAAAACAGTAAGTGATCTCCCAACAACAATAATCTTCTTCTTGTCTAGCCCCAGTGTATTTCCTTCCTCACTAATGCGCTACACTTGAGTGAGTGAATGATGTGTGTGATAAATAGAGAGGCTCACTCTCTATTTATATTCTTTCATTCACTTGAAGTGCAATCAATCATGTCATCCTCACTTAATGATTACTTACTAGAGCCGACATCTCTATGAGTGTCTAATAACCCTAGTGCCCCAAAACTGTGGGGAATTTAACAATGACTTGACATGACTTGTTTACATTATTGATCCTCCCGATCGGAACATCGAGGCATGACAACATGACTCAAATACATAATAGATACATCTCGGAATAAACATCGGGTTACAATACATAAGATACATAGATGAATACATTCCGAATTTACAAATACATCAACAGAAGGTGCAAGAAATGCATGTGGCATCCGTTAGTGTTTTCGAATTGGAGTTGAGGAAATAGATTGTTAATCATGTTGCTGAAGATGAATTGTATGTGCAGATCAAGGACAAATTGTAGCAGCAAAGCATTGAAAAGAAGTATGAGGGATATAAATTGTAAGAAGATCGACTTCTTACTTATAATAACATAATTTACATTCCAAATGTAGCATATTTGAGGAGAGTTGTTATGGACAAGATCCATCAATCTTCATAATTTGGTCACCCGAGATATCATAAGACAACTGATACAACTAGTCACTTTTGGCTAGGAATGAAAAAGGACATGGCTGAATACATTTCCAGGTGCATGAAATTTTAGTAGGTGAAGGTTGAGCATCAACACCCAACAGGTTTGTTGCATCCTTTTCCAGTTACAGAATGGAAATGGGAAGTTATTTCCATGTATTTCATTACAGGATTTCCAATGAATTGGAGACAACATGATTCCATCATGGTTGTGGTGGACAAGTTGACAAAGGCATCCCATTTTATACCAGTTAAGTCTATGCATAAGAATGATGACATTGCAAATATCTTCATGAAGAAGATTTTCAAATTGTATGGATTTCCAAAGGCAATAGTCTCTGACAAAGATGTCATGTTCACTTCCAATTTTTGGAAGGGATTGTTTGCAGATTTGGGTACAAACCTAAAATTCAACACTGCGTACCATCCTCAGACTGATGGACAGACATAGAGAGTTAAACAAGTGCTTGAATACATGCTTCACATGTATGTGATGGAAAAACCAACCAAGTAGGAAGATTATTTACACTTACTAGAGTTTTCTTATAAGAATGGATAGCAAGCATCCTTCGGGATGAGTCCATATGAAGCTTTGTATGAAAGGAGGTGTAGGACACCCATGACTTGGGACAATCCAGTGAACACAATTGTGATTGGTCCATAATTTCTCAAGGAGATGGAGTAGGAGGTTGTAAATATGAGGTAGAATCTGAAAGCATCCCATGACAGAAAGAGAAACTATGCGAATAAGCATAGGGTGAACAAAGAATTCAGTGTTGGGGATCATGTTTACCTTAGAGTGAGGGAAAAGAAAGTTCCTTGAAACTTGGAATTTGTTCCAAGTTGTCAACCAGATAGTGTGGGTTGTTTGAAGTGCTTGAAAGAATAGGGACAGTTTCATATAGACTTGCATTTCTAGCTAGCACTAAGGCTCATAATTTTTTTCATGTCTCTTTTCTTAATAAATATATACATGACCCTAACCATGTGATAAATTGGGATGTGATTCAGGTGGAACCTGAGGGAGAGTTCCAAATTGAGCCAATGCACATCCTTGACAGGAGGGTCACGATGCTCTGGAACCAAACCATAGGAAGGTAAAGGTGTAGTGGGAGAACCACGATCCTAAAGAGGCTACATGGGAGCTAGAGGATGCCATGCGATTGGCACATCCATTTTTGTTTGAATCTGCGAATCACTGAGGGCGGTACTAGTGTATAATTTTTGTTCAATTTTGTAAAGCACTAAGGACAGTTCTATTGAAGGGGGAGGGGAATTTAACACCCTAGTTTTGACCCCGTTTCATTATTGTATATGATGTAAATATTATATGGAATCATGACAAGGAGCTTAAGGCCAAGGCTCTGTCATTGATTAATGTTTGGTATATAGGAAATCATGGTTGATTCCTATGGTTTATGTTATAAGGGAAGCACATTCGTAAACATCATGTAAATATGGAAATTCATGAAAAACCCACAACCAACTATGTCAATGCAATGAAAAATGAGATGGTGGCATGATTTTCCTAAAGATAAGGGGGAGGGAATGTTAACCTTGAACCCGTTTGGGAAAATCCATATGTCATGGGGAAATCCCATTAAAACTTTCAACTACTGTTAGAATAATCAACCCATAGTTACCCATATTTGACATTAATTAAATCATTTTTTTCTTACTCTGAGAATCCTAGATTCCCTCTCTATGCTAGTTGACTTCTACATGTTCCTAGAAGTCAATACTTGCTAAAATGGATCATGAAGCACTTTGGAATCATATTGGAAACATATTTAGCATGTATGCTTTATTTCTGGTTCATTAAAGTGCATATCTACCTTTTCTAAAAGCTTCCTTGCTTTACAATTGTTTTAAGGAATAAAGGAAGCTAGTCTAGCGGAACTTGCCTTGTTTTTTTGAACACATCCTCCTCCTTCCTTTTCTCCAAACAAAAGCATGAATGAGTTTTATTTCCACCACATATTATATTTCCCACTTGCTTCGTCTAATTCGTGAGGATCTTCATGGATTTGGAAAGTCCTTTTTGCACCTATGGGGGATTTGACTTGTTTTAGTAAGCCTTCTTTTTGACCAATTCAAATAGAAACCTAGTGATTTTTAATCTCTCACATAATTTTATATTTGAGCAGCCTATTACTTCATATGGTTGGCTAATGTACACTTATTCAATACAGGACTAATTTATGCTCCAATTTCAATCTCCTTTTGTGTGAATTTTGCATGTTTGATTAGCAATTTTGTGGGTGTAATTGATCTATCTATTGGGTTCAATTTCCACATGGTATAAGATAATTTGTAGATCAATTTCTCTCCTTCCAAATTTTTATTGCAAGTTCAACATCACTAACTGGGAACACATTCTGCTGACTGAATGGAACATGAGCTGAGATATGGACCAATCTCAAAGGATCATCTTGAGTCCATTCAATTTATTTGAATGGAAAGATGAGATGGAGATATTGTTGAGCGTGAAATTTATCTAAAATATTACAATGTTTATTGAGGCAGAGCATAATTCATCTGTAGAGAAAATCAAATGGCACAATAGGAGGGATGAGGCCTATGGTCTTTTGTGTCTAAGTATTTCAAGAGAACTCATATTTCATCTTGATTCATTGACATATCCTAATGAGGTGTGGGAGAAGCTTGAAGAGACTTTTTGAAATACAGTTGAGATGAGAGGACATAAAATAGAGAATGAATTGATCTTCTTGAATCCTAGTAGCTTCAAATCCTTGCAAATTTATTTTACCATGTTTAAGGCCCTTGTTTTGCAGTTAAAACAATGTGGGATTGAAAATAAGGAGGAGAAACTAGTTTTGACCATTCTCTCAAAGCTTGGTCCTGGATATTCAGTGTTTTTTTCAACCTTCTATGCCGCTAAATTGACGGCTCAAACCTGGAATATGCCTAATCCTATTGATTTCATGGAATCCCTCACTCAAGAACAAGATAAATTGGTGATGATGGGAACCATGAAACCTTCCAAAGACCAAACCTTGGTTGCTGGAGATTCAAAGGTGGATTCAAAAATCAAGAAAAAGGCTAAAAATCCACATGAGCAAAAGAGAGACAAGGCAAAGTCTCAAGAGGAGTCCTTAGGCTCCAAGAAGGCTCCAAGAAGACCCCCCAGAAGAAGAAGAACAAAGGAGAAATGAGAAAGTGCACATACTGCAGTAAGGGCTATCATCCTGAGAGATATTGTATAAAAAAGAAGATAGACATGTTGACCTAACTCCTGGAGAAGAATAACATCTCCCTTCCCGATTGCTCAAAGAAGAGGGAAGGAGGATCAAATTCAGAAGACAAGGAGAGAGTACATGCATTGGTTGCTGGCACCTCAGGCTCACCTATTTTCATCATTGATTCTAGAGCTTCCAGACATATGGTTTTGAAAAAAGAGATCTTCTCTTCTCTTGACATGTCGAAAGGTCCACCAATAGTTTTGAGAGATAACTCTCTGACTGACAGTATAGGAAAGGGTAGGATTGATCTTGACCATGGTAATTTCAATAATGTGTTGTGTGTTATAGGTCTTTCCTCTAATCTCTTTTTAGTGTATAATAGGACTCACACTAGGTCTCCAAATAAAGTCATCTCCTCCCCCAATGAAGTTTAAATCACTGATATTTCGAATGGTAAAGTCATAGAAAAAGGTGTTGTTGATCACACTTCGAAGGTATACAAGTTTTCCCATTTTCTACCCTACTCAAAACCCTCTGGTCTTCTTGCTTATGTTAATGAAGCAAGCAAGATTTGGCATGAAATATTTGGACATATTAACTACAAGTATCTTTCTTATTTGAGTGAAAAAGGCATGGTCATAGGGTTACCAAAGATCAAGTTTTCTAAGGGAGTTTGTCAAAGTTCTATCCTAGGAAAACACCAAGAGCATAAGTATGAGAAAGCTAGTCATAAGAAAACATTTGCACCTATTGAGTTGATCCATAGTGAAATTTCTGGTCCATTCCCTCATATGTCTGTGATTCAAGCCAAATATGCACTCACCTTCAAACACAACTTTTCCAGGTATTGTTGGGTTCACTTCCTAAATCATAAGTCTGAAGTTTTTGACCTCTTCAAAGTCTTTAGAGCCTTGGTTGAAAACCAGTATGGGAGGAAAATTAATATCCTTAGATATGACAATGGTGGTGAGTATGTCAAGTTTGAGTTCAGCCAGTATTGCAAAGATGCAGGTATCCAGATGCAGCATTCTATCCCTTACACACCACAACAAAATGGTGTTGCTGAGAGAAATAACATATCACTAAAGGAGATGGCAACTTGTATGATGGAGGATAAAACTTTGCCACCAAATTTTTGGGCCGAGGCTATAAATTGTGCATCATTTATCCAAAATAGGGTTCCACATAAGCATCTTGATGGTATGAATCCTTTCAAATATTGGAGTGGGAACAAGCTAGATGTGATGCATTTCAGGATTTTTGGCTCAAAAGCTTGGGGTAGAATTCCAACTAAGAAGAGGAAGGATTTGCAACCCCAAAGCCAAGAGTTCCTATTTTTTGGGTATTCTAAATATTCAAAATGGTACAATCTGATCAACTTGAGTACTAACAAATATTTCATTGTAAGAAGTGTTCAGTTTGAAAAAGAGCCTTTAGCAGTAGTTGAAGTTGGAGAGTCCTCTTCACCACAACATCCATTGATTGTAAGTGAAGAGACTAATGAGTTTTATGATTATGATATGTATGACAATGACGAATTAATTACATATCCTAACATCCATACAATACCAAAGTGGGAAGCAAGGATCATTCATGCAGCTGGGAAACTAACTAGAAATCCTAATGACACTAGGAGGACTAGATCTCAATTTGAGAGTGCCCTTTGTGTGAAAGATACACTCTTTGATGAGAAGTTTTATTTGATGATATATTATGATCCACATACATATGAATATGCAACACATGATCCAAGATGGAAAAAACCCATGAAAGAATAATTCAGCTCGCTCCAGAAGAACAACACATGGGAACTGGTTGATCTCCCCCCAAGGAGAAAGATAATGAAGTGTAAGTGGTTCTTCAAAAATAAGTTTTCTGCTGATGGTTCAACTTTTAAATATAAGGCAATATTGGTAGCCAAGGGCTACTCTTAGGTACATTTTATTGACTACAATGAGACCTTTGCACTAGTGGAAAATATGGACTCCATAAGGCTTTCCCTAGCCATTGCAGCTTCGAAGCAGTGGGAGGTACATCACATGGATGTACAATTTTCCTTTTTGAATGGAGATCTGAATGAAGAGATTTATATGAAGTAACCAAAAGGTTTTGTATCTAATCCATCTTTATTTTGTAGGTTAAAGAAATCATTGTATGGGCTCAAGCAAGCCCCGAGGGCTTGGTATGCCAATATTGATGGTTTTTTGTTGTTACCAAGTTTTATTTGATGCAAGTCTAATCCTAATGTCTACTTGAAGCTGATTCATGGTTATTTAATTATTATTTTCCTCTATGTGGATGACCTACTAATTACTGGAAGTTCAAAGAAAGAGATTTCCTCCTTGAAGGATGCAATGAACCATGCCTTTTCTATGACAAATTTGGGATTTTTGAGCCAATTCTTGGGTCTTGAAATTGCTTAATCCCAACATGGAATCAAGGTTCATATGTCAAAGTATGATTCATATTTTCTCACCAAGTTTATCATGAAATATTGCAAGCCAAGCAATACTCCATTCCTTTCAGGAGTTAAGCTTGAAGAAGCGGGTTCTTCTCCTATGGTTAATAATACACTGCATAGGAAGTTGATTGGGTGTTTATTTATCTTAAACATACTTGAACTGAATTATATTATGCAGTTAGTGTGGATTCAAGATACATGGATCATCCTCATGAGATCCATTGGAGAGTAGCCAAGAGGATCCTAAACATTTTTCAGGGAACAAAAACTCATGGGATTTTCTACAAAGCAAAATATGACTTAGAGCTAGTTGGATTTATTGACAGTGATTGGGAAGGTGACAACATAGATCAAAAGTCTACCTTAGGATAAGTGTTCATGCTTGCAGAAGGACCAATCAGCTGTTCAAGTAGGAAGCAGAGTTCCATAGCACTCTCATCTACAGAGGCAGAGTATAGAGAAGATGTAAATGAAGCTACTCAATGTCTATGGTTGCAGGGAATACTTGGAGAATGTGGTTTTGAATCAGAGTTTTCAACAGTAATATATTATGACAATTAAAGCACCATTCAAATCTCCATTGATCCAGTTCAAAGACAAAGAACCAAGCACATTGAGATCCTTATGCATTACATCAGGGAGCTTGTGCATGATGGTACCATTGCTCTACTCTAATGCGCATATTCAAAAAAAGTAGCAGACATATTCACCAAATTATTCTGTGAGAAGACCTTTAGAAATATCAAATATCTGTTGGGGATTGCTGATCATGTGGTGAAGAATGATTGATGACAAGATTTCCAAAATTTTGTTTTCTTGTTCGTGTTTAAGGGAGGATTTTCCCACTGGGTTTTTGTGTCTTTCCTTGGTTGTATGGACATGCAGTATGTAAAAGGGTGACTAAGACTTGTTGCTAGGCCCTGTTGGAAACTTTTCCTAACTCGTGCGACACAGTTTCTGTGCAGCCCATCAATCCAACAACTACCTGATATACCGGCCTTACAAAGCAAGCCCTGTCAACAACACCTGCGAAGTAGGAGCAGTCTCACCTGAGATATCTCTTCGATGGGTAACCACTGGAACCATGTTTTTGCAATTTTCAAGGGACTATAGTCCCTTGGTACGTGGTCAAGGAGCTCAATGGAGGAAACAGGATGGCTAGATGGAGGAATCGGTCTCATGTGACCAAGCACAACTATATGTCATCGTGCGCAACTTGTCCTTACTCCCCACCTTGCAACTGGCACAAATTGTGTGGAGCAACTCACTCATACCAATAGGCCGACTGTGACTTATGTCATGACTTAAGACAAAAGAGCACAAGCCGACATATATATAGGTTTCAGTTATGCTTTCCCTATCATTCATCTACTGCTTTCATTGTTACATCAGTCAATTAAACAGTACTCAGTATTATATAGAAAGAAAATAACAATCATTCACATAAACATTCACAACATTGATCATCCATTCAAATGCAAGAGATAACATGGAAAACCATCTGGGAAAAACCACCAATTTTATCTTCATCTGGCATGAGAAAAGGATACAACACCTTACAGTCTACAGGATGCAGTCTGATCTTAAGATATGTCTTTAAGACTTAGACTTATGGTTCTCATGCTCTCTAGTTTGGTCTTCTACCTTACATCTACTCCTAGCAGTTCGTGCACATAGAAGCCAAAACCAAGGCTCAACAGCCTCCCATCACCACTAGGCTCTTCCTGATGCTTCTCTTCCTCTAATCTCTACAACATTACAACAAAATGTCATCCTTCACCATCAGTTACCATCGAACAGGCGAACTATCACTGGAAAACTGACGTAACGTAGTTATGACTAAGTAGAAGCAACTAAAAATCAACCTTCTATCTATTCAATCCCTCCTATTTATACTATTTTACATGACCACACAGGGTCGACTACATATAGGCCTTCTGTTAACTGTCACCATCAGCCACCCCTCAGGCTACAGCTATGGTGATTATGACTTGACATAGGGCACTATTGACCTGACTTACAAATAACCCTTCATACATGGGTAGCTGTAGGATTACACTACCTTAAATGTTCATGATCTGGATTCTACACCTATTGCTTTCTAATTGTTATCCCTTGCACGCTCCTACACTTCCCTTTCCTTCGTCATGCACTTCTCTGCTCTATCTGCACTAGTCCTTTTCTTCCTTCGTGATATTCCTTTCTTCCTGCCATGCGCGCAGTGTACGTTCTTTTCTTGTGCATGAGCTTCTTCCTTGTGCTCCTTACCCAGGCCAACAGGCCCCCAACAATCAGATTTGGATCCTCCTGAGCCATGAGGTAAGGGACATATTAGAAGGTGTGATCTGGGCAGCACCTTTTGCAATAAATTTTTTTTTCAACTTCTCCTGCTTTCTTCCTTGCACACTTTCTTCCTTGGATTGATTTTTTTTTGGCAGTTTCCAGCATCGCGGATTCTTTCCATACTTATATCTTTTGCGAGGTTACAACACCGATATAGTTTCTTTCTTGGCACCATCGGAAGACTCGTAATGGAGGGTTCAAGTTCTGAGTTTGCTTGGGAAGACATAGTAAGCTATGCACCTCTTATTGGGACCAACACCCTAGCGAATAGTAATTTTGTCTTTGCTTTGGGACTCTTTCATCATCTTATCATAGTCTTCCTCCAATTTCATGAAGGGTGGCTAGTGTCCCATTCCAACACAACAATCCAAGTGGCCTTAGTTCTTCCACCCCTCTCAGGCTCTTGGGGTTTTGCGCATGCTTTCTATGGCTTGTTCTCTTGCTGTTCTTCCTCAATTTCATCTTTCCTTCATATTGCTCTTCACCACCTTTTTTTGCATAGATATGGACTTTGAAGACTTGTCCATATTGAAAACCATAAAATCCCCACAAGAAATGGTGGTCAAGGTCACTAATTCACCAAAATTTGATGAATTTCACCTAAGAGCATAGAGTATAAGCCATAACTAGCCATGTGGCCCTTCCCTGTTCCCTCGACCCATGGAGATCCCACCTATATTGATGGAAAATGAGCCTCCTCTCCAATCCTATAGAATTTTTCAAATGCGGCAAGGACTCTGGTACTTACCTCGCAGAGTTCGTCAAATTGGGAAAGAACTCTTGTCCCTACCGGAGTCCACTCTAGTGTCATAGACAGGGATGCTAATATACTAAACTACAAATAGCCAAATATGAATTTTCCAGATACTTCTAACTGGGTTGAGTTAACTTGCAGATTGTTTCCATCTTTCTTATTCCCTTCTTTGGAGATACCTGACATGCTGAAGGCTGCAACAACTGCTTTAGCCTGCAAGGTTGCTCGCCATGACACTCCCCAAACCATTTGCAACTGTAAATAGTGCTCAAGTAGCATGACTAAGTGATGTATGCTTTCTGTAGGGGTCCTCAATCTTATAGGAGGAGCATTGGGCCACCTGCCATGTAGGATTATCTAGGTGCATCATTAGGAGAAGACCTTTGTCTGGTGTACCGAATTTTCTTCTTAGATTCGCTATGATTGTTGGCATTGTCACTTCCTCGTACTGACATCCACGATCGAGTATTTATGTGCTAGATAGTCACCATTACAGAGTTTCCCACACTTGATACACTTGGAGTGTTGTCCTGTCACAAGCACCAAATCTTTTGCGAAATCTTTATGTATGTAATGGTATGTCACTGTCTTCCAGCTGTCTTTGACCTCTCATCAATTTTTTGAGGTGGTTTCTGGATGAGTTTATAGCACAACATTCTTTCTATGCAACTTCGTCCTTTTTCATGATTTCATCTATTCACACTCAAATTTCTCTTACTTCTCACCTTGTGTTGGGGTTGCATCCCTTACCACTTTCTTTAATTTTTTTTTTTTTGCTTTGGCTGTGTGCTTTGGCCTTATTTTCTTGCACAATTTTAAGTTGTTGGCTCTAGCTCAAGTTGTGTAACAGGATGAACCTTGTCTTGAAATGTCTTGAAATTTATTCACCATTAGTTCAAGATGAACCGGATATGGATGATCCAGCCATAGGTATCCTCCATGGAAGAAGACCAGTAACTCCTTCACGTATGTATTGACTTGTATGATATGGACAAAGTGAGGCATAAACATCATGTTGGTTAGACTTGCGTGGGAAATTCCCTTGACCTAATCCTTTGGCTTAAGCACCTAGGGATCACTTGTAGTGGACTGGGTCATGGTCATGCATTCATTTATCTACAACCCCTCCTACTATCGAGTGTCAAAGTCTTAGAACTTCAAAACATCTGACTCATGCAGGATATTGTGTAGCAAGGTCATGCCAACAAGGATCTATGATGCTACTAGAGTGGTCACCACCTTCTTTGGGAGATCCGTCTCCCCTGAATCAGCTCTCCCTAGTCAAACATAGCAGGAAAAATTTGGATCAACCCGCTCTGCTTCTGGCTCTCTTTGTGGTAGAAAGACTTCATTTCTAACATCTTCTTCTTGCTCGCTAGCAGGTACCTTTCCTTGCCCATCTAGAGCGGTTGGATATTTGCGTTTCCTTTGCTTCAGTAGTGTTTGTGTAGCAGCCTCTCCCTATTGTGTCTCACTGGGCTGCCTCAGCTCTTTTTCAGGTACTAGAGCTGCATGTTATGGTCTTGGAGAAACTGGAATTCTTTGAACTAGGTTTGGTACTGCACGCAACCCAAGGGTTGGAATGTTAGTATGATCATCCCGTCTTCTTTTCTTTTTTCCTGTTCTTTCCATTGAGTCGATCTATGGTGGTTGTTGTGGTTGTTGAACCTCAACTAACTGTATTTCTACTTCCTCATTAATGGGGCAACTAGAGATGACAGTTGCTTCCGATGCCTCACTCTCACTAGGAATGTTAATTACCATGGACGTTGGTGTAATTGAACACTGATGGCAGGGTTTAGCTCTGTAATGGCTTGCTTCTAGTTCTCACTGTGCGTAACAAACTACTTGAAGAGGAAGCTGAATATTTACACATCCCTCGTCGTCCTTCAATCATCAATTTGATAGGAGGTCAAGGTGTAATCAATTTCCTAGGTTCCCTCTTTCGACAATTTCTTCATTAACTTCTGTAACTAGCTTTTCGGGCTGTACCTATTAGGCTAGTTATGGTAGTTATTGCAAGGACATGTGATGGGATCAAAAAGTATGCCACTCTACTTCTCGTACTGTGTCAAGTTAATGTCATGTAGTTGTCATAGCTGCCTGCATATTTATCAGACATTCGTTGTTTAATGTTATCCAACCTATCATTCCCACTTTTTGCATCCTTTTGTCGCTTCTTTCCTTGTCCCACGTACTAACAACTTTTTGTTCTGATTGCTCTTTCTGCAGTTCCTTTCCCTTGCTTGAGTTCACATGATGACTTGATTTTTTAGCATCTCATTGCTCGTGTTTTTATGTTGGTTCTATCACAATCCTGCATTAGAGTAGGTTACGTCTTTTGGCCTCTTTTTTGTTGTTTTTAAACCCAAGATGTTATACATGTCGTAGCATGGATTTAGGAGACTTCCATTCACCATACCCACGACATGGTTACCATATAATTTTCTAAAGTTTTTCTATGCCCTCCTCAATAATGTGCACAATTCTATATGGCCCTAGCCACTGTGTCTTCAACTTTCCTGGTTGCTTGAACCATTTGTTGTCATACCATAAGAAAAGTCTTCCTTCTTTAGATGGATTAAACCTGAGATATTGATCATGCCGTGCTGTTTTCTGCTGCTAACTCATATTAGTCTATAATCGCAAGGGTATTTTCATCTCCTCTAAATCTCCCACTATTCCCCTCATTTCTGTGCAGTTGGTAGGGAATAGGGTCTGGTACTCCTGTAGTAGATCTGCGATATTTGAAACTTCTTCATCATGCGAATAATCTCAGACATTGGAAAAATTTGGATTCTTTGATGATCCAATATGTACTTGTTTGATTTCCAGGGGCTAGGGAAACTGAGCACTTGAAATGCTACCTCTTCCTACCTCTCGTGTGCCCTCTAAGTCTGGTCTACTGAGGTTGATCATATCATTATTTGGATTTCTCATTTGACTATATTGGTGACTGGTTGCACTGCATTGGTGTGAATTATCCTCTTTGATAGGGCTCTCATCAACTATATGCCCTTTTCCCGTATGGAGCACAACGTTCATTCTAGGGTGCTCATCAACAATTTTATATGTATGCATAAACTGCTCTGCGAGTTGCTTGCAATATTGGGTTCCTTGTCGGAGCTTCTCAGAGGTATAGCAGGTCTTAGGTGTCATTTCCAAGGTGTATATGAAACTCTAATATGTAGGTATCTCCCTTGACTCAGTCTCCACCCCTCGCATAGACCTTGTAACTCTTGCACGCCTTCTCATAGATACTTCGTGTAATCTATTTTTCCAATTCTCTAAAGCCTTGCCTGAATCAGATGTACATGAACTCGCGCATCTCTAGCTTAGGTTTCCATCTACAGTTGGACTAGTATAATCTTCCTGCATAGCTGTAACATTGTAGATATGGTTGAGATAGTCACCTTGCCCCTCATTATAGATAGACTCAACGTATCTTTGTCCCTCGAATGGATCGATGGGTGATACTACTCTCGTTTCCTCATCTTCAAATGAGAGAATCCATTTTTTGAAATTTATGATGGTCTGATTGTCTATGGCCTAGTCTATTCCCAATAGCACGGGGTAAGGGTTCATGTCATCGACAATGTTAATGACCACAAATTCTACAGATCTACACAATCCTTTGACATCAATGGTTACATTTCTCAGTGGCCAATGGGTAGGAACTTCACCTGATTGGAAAGTCACAACAGGATAGGTGACCAGTCCAAGCACAGCTTGCCCATACTTTCCCATGTTTGTTGTGTCAAAATGTTGACATTTGAGCCCAGATCCAATATGATATAGTCCATGTCATAGTCACCTATATGCACATTCATCCTTAATTCGTGACAAGTTTTACATTTCTTTCGTAATTGGTTAACTTTCTTCTCAAGTTGCGGCTCGACAAGAATCTCATCTATCATTGCTTGTAGCTCTACAATAACATCTTTGTCTTGCATTGGTGTTAAACAACTTGATATAAAGGTTCTTAGCTTACTAACCTTTCGTGGGGCATTCTTCTACAGTATGTGTTGGAACGGTTCAGGAATGTCCTTGACTTCCACGAAAGTCAATGGTACTTCTGGGCTTATGAATTCTTATTATACATCCTAGAATATTTCTTTTTTATTTCTAGATGGCTAGAGGATCCTTTTTTTGTTCCGTTGGACTCACTTGTGGCTGTGGTTTCTCTTGCGAGTTATCTTGGTCTGCTACATTTGTTGCACTTCCTTAATTTATGACAACGATGTTCATGTCTTGTGGTTCAACCATGATCA
The DNA here is from genome assembly GCA_001517045.1 of Pseudotsuga menziesii. Taxonomy (NCBI): domain Eukaryota; kingdom Viridiplantae; phylum Streptophyta; class Pinopsida; order Pinales; family Pinaceae; genus Pseudotsuga; species Pseudotsuga menziesii. The sequence continues at coordinate 319,326 of LPNX010723248.1, forward strand.
TTTGAACATTCACATTTTCATTTGGGTTCGGGTTTGGTGGAGGGTAAGGTGCTGCAATGGTCCTTGCTTACCACTTTGCGATCAAATGAGGACATTGTTCAATATTATGGTCCTATCCCTTATAATACAAACATGTTTTTGTAGGATCTAAACAATCTCTGGAAAAGTGACCCAGTTGTCCACATGTACAGCATGTAATCTGATCTCTTCCCCTACCAAATCCTCCTCCTCCACCTCTTCCTATGAATTTCCCGCCACCCCTTCCCCGTTGGTGTAGTTGTTGTGGTGGGTACTGGTTCTGCTAGTAGTGTTGCTGGTAGGGGTTTTGTTGTGCATACATTTGTTCAAGTGTGTATTGTGGTTGGTATTGATTAGATGGGAATTGTGTAGGATGATATGAAGCTTGCGCCTGTTTGGCCTAAGCGAAGCCCTCATTTTCCATTAAGTATGTGTCAACTATATTTTCTTTCAAGAGCTAGTATGCTCTACAGTCTTTCTCATCATGTCCTACTAATTTATAGAATTTACAGAATAGGTTTGTAGGGGTGCTTACAAATTTTTGCAAATATACACATAATTCATCGCAATGGCCTCTTGATTGGCATATGTGACACCGTGGTAATCCCTAGACGCTTAATGGGTTGGGTGCACCTGATGCGACATAGTTCAGGAAGTTCAGATAGTTATCCTTAGTGTGCATGTATGTCCTACATTTTGTGCACCACAAATATTCTTATGCTTCTTTACCCTTCTTGATGTCTTGAAGTTGTATTGTTAGGTTGGCCAGTGTAATGTCCCAGTTTTGACCCCATTACATTAGATGTATATGATGTATATATATTGTAAATGATCATGGTGTGGAGCTAAAGGCCAAGGCCCCACCATTGATCGATTATCTTATGGTTTGGATTTAAAATTGTCACCGATTGAATATCGAGGCATGCAACATATATTATGATGGTCATCATGTAAATATGCATCTATAAATAATTAAAATGAACACCACCAGCTACGGTCGTGGCAACTAAATCGAATGGGGCATGATTTTCCCAAGGATGAGGATGTGTGGGGGGGATTTGTCAATCTTGAGCCAAAAAGGGAAAAACCCATGTGTCATCTTCTTTTGTTTTATTCCAACCACCTGCAATTAATAATTGCTGCTGTTAGTTGAGGAAGTTATTGATTTTGGGAGTGGGTTGGCAAGACTGTTAGTCCTTGCCTTCATGAACACTCCACCCACAGCAGTTGACTTCAGAACGGAAGGAAAAGCCTTCACGCTCTCCTCACTCACACATGTAAGGCTACTCTCCCCACAATTTTGGTCTGTTTTTCTCCTCACGCACAAGCTCTGGGCATTTTTGGTCTCACGCAGACATTTTCTTGGCTCCACAAGTTTGTTGAACACTCATGCACGCCCAATTTCACGTTCTTTCTGTGCTCTGTTCATTTTCCACCATTTCCAGTCCGTTATTTCTTTCCACGCACAGGAATCTTCCTAGTTTTTACCCACGCCGTTTCCTCCATGGATTTGTGAATGATGTGGCTGAATCCTTTCCCCATGGGTCGAATTTGTGGGTTTTGTGTTGATTGTTAATCACACCCAGGCTGGGAGTTGTAAATTCGTTTTCAGCGCGGTCTGTGTGAGTCTTCCCGTGGCTCAATTGCCTTGAACAGACTGTTGATTTTCCCCTGCTGTAAGTGTGTTTCTGCTGCGTTTGGGAATTTGTTGTATGTCACTTGAGATTCGTTTTTCCCTGTTTAAGCTGTGACAGCCAAATGAGTGGCCTGAGGGCCATGGTTGGTCTTCGGACTGTGAGAGGAGCAGGGATGTTGGATTAGTTTTGCTTGATAAACCTGGTGGCTGGAACCACACAGATAGAGCTAGAGGGCTGGCCTTCTTCTCCATCACCCCTGAATAGCACTGGAAGGGAATGCAGGGCCTGAGGGACTGTGTAGCAGAGAAGGGACTGATTCCTTGTGTTGGGTGTGGATGGGTGTCTTAGAGGTCAGGCTAGTTCTGGTGTAGGTGTCCTTGGCTCTGTAATGAGCTCACCAGCTTAGCAATCTGCCTTCTCCAACTCCTTAACGGCCTGATAAACCCAACTCTGTTGGCTTGGCTGTGTGTTTTGTGCATCCCTGGCTATGTGTAAGCCTGCTAGTTCCCTTATTCCTTGGAGAATCATTCCCAGCTCGGGGGTGGCAGCGTTGCTGAGAGATTAAGGAGCACGTTGGCCTATGGTTGGGTGGAACGTTGCAGCGACGTAGCTGGTTACGGATCGAGTTCATCATAAGATAAGTAATCTTGTGTATTTTACCTCTGAAATTCTATATCTACTGTTAATTACAAATGAGATGAACATGTTGCAAGAATGCTTGTTTGAATGAATGGTGTTTTCACTATGCAAGATGAATGATTTTAGCTGTGTATGATAAATGGTTGTATTTGTGCATGTTAAAATGCAATGCATTTTCCCTTTCAGCATTCTGTTGAGTGAATTTCATGAATTTACATGTTCATGGGCTCTTAGCCCGGGTGTTTGAAGCCAGTGTTAGAATAATCAACCCATAGTATTTACCCACTTAGACATTATTTCATTTGTTTTGTCTTATTTGCCTAGTCCATGAGTCCCACCATGTGCAAGTT
>LPNX010723262.1:3416-26928 GCA_001517045.1 Pseudotsuga menziesii
ATATTAAGCTTCTTTTATATTTTCTTCACTATTTTCTTTATATTTTTTTTGAATTCAAATAAATACATTGATTACATTGCTTTCTCTTTGCTTGGGGTAATTTTAACAAAACAAATCCCCCAGTGGGAACTTTCCATTGATGGTTTGAATAGGATGAGGAGGTACATGAGCTAGTGAAACAACATTAGTTGATTTCTTCATTAAGACCTTAAGAAGATTTGCTAAACCCTCAACATTTATTTATTCATATTCAATTCTTTTTCTTTTTGATCACTTCTTCAATATTTTTGGTTTCTTCTTCTAGCACCCTATTTGACTTTTCCTTTTATTCTTGCACTTGTTTTCTTTGTTGTTTATCACTTTTCATGGAATCATCCTCTTCCTTCTTCTTGGTAGGTTCCTTTTTTCCATTTTAACTTGAAGGATTTGTCTGTACTATATTCTCCTCTCTTCAACTTACATGACACTTCTTCTAGAGTTTTGTTAGGATTTTGATAGACCTCTTCTTCTTCATTTATTTCATGAGTATAAGAAAAAAAATTAAAAATGTATATATACTACTACTTTAGGATCTTGTTTCTTAAATAGTTTGTTTCCAAAATGAATATTTTTGAGAGATGGAATTTCCTTCTCCATCTCTCTGGAAAACTCTATCACATTACTGCCAACAATTAGAGGCAAAGGGAGCCACATGGATTTCTTATTATGTTATAGAATTGATCCCACTCTATTTACTTAATATTGATATGCAATCTCCAATAGCACTATATTTTCAATAACCTAGAGTGGAAATATGTTCGTAGGTTCATATCCATAATATATCTGTAGATAATTTTGTTACTTAGTATGATACCAATCACAGATGTTTTTCATCACATAAAAGGTTGTTTTAGACATGGATGGAATAGGATTGTCATGGATCTCAGTGTAAAACACTCAAACAATTTCATCACATATTATTTGGTAATTTCTCACGTATTTACATTACCTCAAATTGTTACAATACACATGCAATGTTGGTTCTACTAGTTTTGTTGACTTCCACTGCAACTTAATGCCGAGGAATGAATTTTCAACACACATAATATTGAATAGATGAGAGGAAATGTACAATTAAGATGCAGGTAATTAGATTGTGTTATGTATTGTAATTATGGTTTTCTCAAAACTAGATGATAAAATGGCTCCCATATTGAAAATGTGGCCAATTCTGACTAGTGTGTGCATTGTTAAGACCCAAGATTCATGTAGAGTGGATACATCATTTTCTCCATATAACCGGAAATCAACATGGAGAATATGTAATATGAAGTGTGAAGGAAATAAGTATGATACAACCATTTTATTTGTATTTGAATATTTTTCTCTTCACCCATAATTTTTTAAAATGTTCATTGACATCTAGTGGCCATGCCTCAAGATTTTCCTCTGTCATACCAATACTCATGCCTGGGAACTTAAAGTAATGTTATATGTGAGAAGAAAGGAAGGAAGAGATTGTTTTGGATCCTCTATAATTCATGACAATATTTTTCTTTGTGTCCACTCTCAAAAGTATCCAATAAATTACATCAGCACAAGGAAACACCTTCGGCCTGATTGTAGCTCGATAGAGCTATGATCTCCTCACATTCTTGTATACACTTGAATAATCATTTTCTTCTTTTTGATTAAGGGTATAGTTATAATTATTGAATATACCATATATATCTAAGCACTTGTAAATTGGTGTCAGTTTGGTGGTGCTATGAGTGTGTCTATACCACATAGCTACCTTCTTGCTTTCTTCTTCATCATTATAGGTTGAGCATTATTTCTGAGCCATGTGAATGATTTGAGGTGATTGCAGTTATTATTAGGTAGGGATTTTATTGAGTCATTAGGTGTCCCAAGAAAAATAATTGATTGACACAATACAGTTATGGTATCATGAATAATTAAATATAGTGTTACCAAAACCATAAATCCCAATATGATAATAACTAGGAGGACTGAGAAATGGCTTGCGCTACAGTGGATGAGGCACACAGGGATGATTTTCCATTTATTAGGAACATATCCATTTATCCTTTAATATTTTGTAGTTGTAGGTACCAACGCCAAGCTTCTCAATTGTCACATAAGGGCCAAGCCATAATTATTGAAACTTTGTATTCTTGCCTTTCTCTTCATGAGGCTAATACCATTTAAGAACCAAATCATCAGTTTTGAAATATTTATTTCCTGTTGATTTATTAACATATTTCTTCTTTATTTTTCTTTGATGTACTACGAATTTGCTTCTAACCTTGTTTGTTTCCTCTTCCAATTTCAACAAAATGTTTATCCTACTTTGGACAATATGACCCTCATGTCCTCTAGATGCCTGGGATAACTAAAGGGAAGGGAAAAACACAGTGGGGGGCAATAATGACTTCCTTTTTGTAGATAAGGAAGTAATTCGAAGTTCATGATGATTATTTTGGGGTAGCCATATCGATCGAGATAACGATAGGGAGAGCATTGTGTTATTTTTGTTGGTGATCAACTACTATTTAAAATATGTCACAAGAGTGTTTGAAAAAAGCTTTCATTTTTTTAATTGTATTTTTAAAATCTTTATAAAGTATGCCAAAAAATAAATTGTAAATTTTTTATTGCTTTGTAAGCTATGTAAACAATTCTAATTATTTTTGGGTATTAATTAGTTTAAAGACTCGAATAATAATTTGAGTTTTTAATCCTACAAACATAAATATGAAAATACAACTTCATATGTCATACATCTCTATTCATTCAAATTTTGTTATTAAGGTTGGAGGGAGGAAATGAGGGGCTGGAGGAGGGAGAGAGGAGGTAGAGGGTGGAGGAAGAGGAGGAGGAAAGGAGTGGGGGATGGAGGAGGGAGAGAGGGCAGGGGAGGGATAAGGAGAAGGAGGGAGAGACAAGGAGGAGGAGCGAGGGAGGGTGTGGGAGAGAGGAGGAGGAGGAGTACTAATGGAGGGTGTGGGAGAGATGAGAAGGAGGAAAAGGGAGGGTAGAGGGGAGATGGAGGAGGAACAAGTTGGAGAAGGGAGAGAGGAGGAGAAGAGAAGGAGGAGGAAAGGAGTGGAGCTGGGAGGAGGAGGGGTAGGGGGAAGTAGAGGAGAAGGGAGGGAGGAGGAGGAGGAATAGAGGGAGATGAGGAGGGAGGGAGGAGCTAGAGAGGAAGAGGAGGAGGGAGGGGTGGAGGATGGAGAGATGAGGTGGAGGGAGGGGATGGAGAAGGGAGAGAGGAAGAGGAGGGAGAGAGGAAGAGGAAGAGGGAGAGGGGAAAATGAGGAGGGGGTGGATGAGGGAGAGATGAGGAAGAGGGAGGGGGTGGAGGAGGGAGAGAGGTGGAGGAGGAGCAAGAGGGGTGGTGGAAGAGGATGAGGAAAAGAGCAATGGAGGGAGGAGGGAGAGAAGGTAGGGGAGAGTGGAGGAGGTTGGAGGGGGGAGAGGGAGGAGAAGGGAGGGAGGAGGAGGAGGAGGACTGATCGAGGGTGTGGGAGAGAGGAGGAGGAGGCAGAGGGAGGGTAGAGGGGAAAGGGGAGAGGGAGGAGGGATGTGGTGGAGGAGGGATATATAGGAGGAGGAGGAGGTAGAGGGAGGAGGAAAGGAGTGGGGCTGCAAGGAGGAGGAGATGGAGGAGGGGGGCAGGAACATGAGGAGGGTGGGGGTGGAGGAGGAGAAGAGAGAGGTTGGAAGGAGAGGATTAAAGGAGTAGGGTATGGAGGAGAGAGAGACAATGGGGGAGAAAGAGGAGGATATGGGAGTAGAGAGAGTGGGAGGAGAAGGGAGGTGGTGGAGGAGGAAGAGGGAGGTTCAATGGGAGAGGGAGGAGAAGGGAGGGAGGAGGAGGAGAAAGGGAGGGTGTGGGAGAGAGGAAGTGGTAGAAGGATGGTGGCTGAGAGAGGGATGAGGGTTGAGGTGGAGGAATGAGAGAGATGGAGGAGGAAAGGATGGGGTTGCATGGAGGAGGAGAGGGAGGAGTGGTAGGTAGAAGAGGAGGATAATGGAAGGAGGACAAGGAGAGGGAAGGGGGTGGAGGAGGGGGGAGGATATGTAGGAGGGATAGAGGAAGATGAGGATGGGAGGGGCTGGAGGAGGAGGGAGGAGGTGTAGGAGGGAGAGGAGGAGGAGGAGGAGGTAGAGGGAGAGTGGAGGAGAAATAAAGGGTGGAGGAGAGAGGGAGGGGGAGTATGGAGAGGAGGAGGAAATAAGTTCAGGAGGGAGGAGGAGGAAAGAAGCTAGGGAGGGAGGAGGAGGAGAGGGAGAGGATAATGAAGGAGGAGGAGGAGGGAAAGGGAGGAGAAGAGATGGAGGAGGAGGAGGGAGAGGGAGGAGGATGAGAAGGGAGGGGGAGAGGAAGAGGAAGGTTGAGGTGGGGTATATGAGGAGAAGGACAGAGGAGGTGGAGGGAGGAGGTGTAAAATGATGATATATTTTATTTGTTGAAGCTATTTTCTTAAAATGAAGAGGTGTTTTTAGCAATTGCACTTATGAAGTTGTTTACATGAAAAAACTTGAACCACACTTTAAGTGTTACCTTTTAGAAATTATTCAAATGTTATTAATATATACAAAACATGTTTTTTGTAATACCATATATGTTTGATTTGGTCAAACTATCTCCATTAAAAATAGGAGGTTGTTTTCATTTGGTCAAACTACACCAGTGTCATATTAGGAAGTTATTTGAATTTGTTTGTTTATAACATGGATATATAAGTACTAATCGATTAAACTTTTACACTGCTTAACCGATTTCCATTGATATCACCTATGCGATTGATGGGTGGACGTCACTTATTTACAATGGTTTTGCACATTGCTTGTACTATGGAAACATATCCATTACTTAACCAATGTGTATTGGTATGAAATTTTGGTATATGAAATAAACTTTCTTCTTGGTATGGAATTATATTTTAAAATCAATTTTCACTCAACCAATATTCTATTCATTCGTAAATACATGGAAATCATAGGACAATATGTTTCCAACTCTTTGATTAACCAATGTTATGTTCATTTCTAAACATGAGATCGAATTGTATGTTTCAAACTAGTATTTTGTTTATTCTTAATTAACTAAAGTTAATTTCAAAAATTCATAAATTAGTTTTGAAAATCCATATTCTTAGCATCTTGAAATTAGTTCAAGTACCCATTCGTTCAAATATTCTACATTGACAATTAAACATCTAAAACTCATAATCCCACAAAATGTAGACTAATAACAAAATAATCACATATAAATCAACTAATGTTTAATCCATAATTTAAAGAGTTCCAAGAGATATTAAGCTCACTTTAGTGATCAGGTTCACCCCAATTTGACTGAGATTCTTTAAGATATTAAGCTTCTTTCATATTCTCTTCACTATTTTTTCATATTGTTGTTGAACGCAAATAAATACATTAATTACATTGCTTTCTCTTTGCTTGGGGTAATTTTTACAAAACAAATCCCCCAAGTGGAAAGTTTACGTTCATGGTTTGAATAGAAAAAGGAGGTACATGAGCTGGTGAACAACCTTGGTTGATGTTTTCATTGAGACCTTAAGAAGATTTACTAAACCCTCAAAATTTATTCATTCATATTCACTTCTTTTTCTTTCGATCTCTTCTTCAATATTTTTGGTTGCTTCTTCTAGCACCCTATTTGACTTTTCCTTTTCTTCTTGCACTTTTTCTCTTTTTTCTTTATCACTTTTCATGGAATCATCCTCTTATTCCTTCCTCATAGGTTCCTTTTTTCCATTTTAACTTGAAAATTTTGTCTATACTATATTCTCCTCTGCTCAACTTACATGACACTTATTATAGAGGTTTTTTGGGATTTCGATAGACCTCTTATTCTGCATTACTATCAAGAGTATAAGAAAAAAAAATAATTAGAAATGTATATATACCACTACTTCAGAATCTTGTATCTTAAATAGTTTGTTTCCAAAATGAATATTTTTTAGAGATGGAACTTCCTTCTCCACCTCTCTGGAAAACTCTATCACATAGCTGCCATCAATTAGAGAGAAAGGGGGGAACATGGATTTCTTATTATTTTACATAATGGATCTCACTCTATTTATGTAATCTTGATATGCAATCTCCAATAGTACTATATTGTCAATAAAATAGAGTGGGAAGATGTTTGGTGGTTTGTAATACTCCAAAAATTCGTAAAAATTTAAAAATTTTCATGTAACATAAAATGTTTGTAGTCATCACTACCTACATACAATTAACTGCTAACAATTACTTTAAATGGTATTAAACTAGCACTAAATATTTTGTTAACCTCTAGTTATGCATACTTATTAGTTTGTTTTCAAAATTCAATGTTAAGGATTTGATTTAGCAGGTTATGATTTGGAATAACAGGAAATGAAACATATGTTTAATTACCAGTCTAAATTTGTTTTATTGTCTTATGAAATTATGAAAGAAATTTAGTTGAGATCGAGGCTTACTTAGCTTATAGCTAATGTAGTGAAGTGATGCTTCTTTTACATGTCCCTTAAAGGTAAGAAGTCTGTTACAAGTTTCCAGATCAAGCTTATTATCTCAACTAGAATAAAATAGAATGCTAGTAAATTTATTTATTTTACAGCTTTGAGCAGTAAAATAGGTATCGTTGGTTTGTATATTTATGTTATACAAAGTTTCTGGTCAACATAAGTATTAATAAACTGATCATAGTCTAGTTAATTTTCCATTTCACTATAATTATACATGTTCATTTAATTTTCAACAATATTCAAATTGGGTAAACTTAGAAAAATTAATTATGGATATAGTCATAAGTGAATTGGTTGTCACTCACATTTGAAAATAAAATATAGTGCATAGACACTTTACTAATTTTCCCTGGTATTTGCCAACAAGAGAAGCAATAATTTATATTTTCTTTAAACTATAGTGATAATGGTTTTACTATAAGCTTGAAAGGGTTATTTTATATAAACAAAATTATCCCTTTTCACCTTAGCAAAGTCTCTATTTCATAAGGGAATGTTAGGTTTTCATCATATAAGCTAGCATTATGATATTAGGATCTTTTCACTGAGAGAATAACAAGAAAAACAATAAAATATAATCACAACACAAGAGACAAGAGACACAAAGAGTTTTCCTCAGGGAAACCATAAAGGAGAAAACACCCAACTTCCTTAGAGATAGAATCGGCACAAAAATGGTAAGACCCCAAAACAGTAAAATGCACTCTCGACAGTAGCAGTCTCTCTCTCTCTCACTGAGAGAGCTTCTCCCCTATCACTCATGCACCCTAATGAGTGAGTGTGTTTGTTGCAAGTGAGATGAATAGAGAGGCTCACTCTCTATTTATATTCTTTCGTTCACTTGAAGTGCACTCCAACATGTCGGCCTCACTTAACAATTACTTACTAGAGCCGACATCTCTAGGAGTGTCTAATAACCCTAGTGCCCCACCACTTGTGGGGACTTTGCCTCCTCTGACCAATAGGAGGGTAACACAATGGTGGGGACTATTGCCCCGAATTACAATGACTCACCTAGGGTTTACTTCACTAGGATATTCTAATAACCCAAGGGTGCCAAAACTATGGGGACTTTAACCCTTAACCAATAGGAGGGTTACCCACAATGACTTGACATAAATTTCTCATTATAGAAACTTCCCGGAATAAACATCAGGGTATGACATGACTCAATTACATTATAATACATCCCAGAATAAACATCGGGTTACAATGCATGACAAATATGGATGAATACATTCTAAAGTTACAATTACATCAACAGGGAAAGGGATAACAAACACTAGTATCTTGAATGATACAAATTCAATACCTAGGCTATTATTCTAGTTATTCCTTTTCTATAGTTGCAAGTATATATATATATATATAAATTATTTTTTTCTCATTATTGTATCCTCCTAAGTCTAAATTACAAAGTATTGTTTATTATGCAATTATCATTGAATAGTTTTCTTGCATAAGTTTTTCTTAAATAACTTCAAGGTAGATCATACTATAAAACCCTAGTTTAACTACTGCCTTCCTATGTTAATTGTTAGGGATCAAACAAGAATAAAAATCATGATGGAAGATAATGAAATTTATGACAAGGTTATAACATGGTTTTAATTGTCATACCCTATTGTATGCAAGCTGCTCCAAGGGTTTTATGAACTATATCACAAAACCCACATTTTGCAAATAATATTTGAGCCATGTGGTCGATGTTCATTTGATAGGGTTTTGAACTTTGGAGTTTTTACCATATATAATATTATAAAACCTAAAAAGTCACATTTACCTATCTTCATTTTCCATGTTGCAGTGTGAGGAGCTGCATGGACTAGCTGTCACTCCATTGTGTAAGCTACCCTACCATTATTCATTCATCTTTTGTGGGTAGAGGTTCTTATGGCCACTCTCTTTCGTTCGGTGTAAATTCATTTTTTTCCATAAATATAAGTCTGTAGGTGAAGAACTCTGTCATGGTTACTGCGTGGAATTGAACTCGGGTCCAATTGTGGCGTAGCCTTGTAACTTTGAACCTTCTCATCATGGTCTTCTAAAACTTCCTTTGATTAGCTCAAGTTGCCCATCTTGTGGGTAGGGTTTGATTATATCATCTTCCTCACAACAAATGCAATGAAACTCATCCAGGTATGAAATATTTCAGTTCTTGTACATTCTTGCACTATGTAAGTTTAATATTTTCTCTATTGATAGGGTTTAACAATTTGTGTTTTTTAACTTTTACAGGCTTCAATGGATACTCCAAGCTGGAAATAAAATCCATGAAAACACCATGCCAGGAAATTTTCAGGATTTGTGACCCTCCAGGTAAGCCTCGGTCTATCCTGGGGTTATCTCATGCAATGGTTTCATGGTGTATTTGTTGTCACTACCCATGTGGTTGTAGGGTTACTATTCGGTTGTGACTATATGTTGATTTGTTTGTTTTGGATTACAGCATGGCCATGGATACACTGTTTATTTTTTTTAAGCTTTGGAAGGCCATGTGGCCGATACTTTAATATGTTTTTAAGATATTTTTGAAGCCCTCATGGTGGCTTTGTGTTGGAAAGCTCGGGGCTTTTACAACCATGACTCGATAACTTACTTATCGGAGGTTTTTGGCTATAGTTGATTTACATAAATGTTATTTTGTTACCTGCTTTTAAGTCATGGCTCTGTTTGTAAAAGGCCATAAGGTCGTAACTGATATAGTTTCAGTTTAGGGTTTAAGTGCTACTTAAAGTTTGTATAAGCTCGAATATTACTATTTTGTAATTTATATTTTGGTAATAATTATACATTATGGTTTTAAGTAAGAGATGGAAACTGTGATATTCTTAACTATTCTATTTTTTTTTATTCTATTTTTTATGTCCTAAACAAAGTTTTTGTTACTGTAAATTTATATTTATTCTGATTATGTTTAAAAATGAAAAGAAATGTTTCATATATTTAGTATTTAAAATATAGTTTGATTTTTAATGTCAGTAATAAATTACTTCAGTAAGTAGATGGAAAAAAAGGATGGACTATGAAACCTAATTCTTTACTGTATTTTCTCAGTTAATATATGTTGAAAGGTTATTACTTATTTTCTCTTGTTTTAATTTATCATACAATGTTAACACTATTTTCTTTTAGATAATATATTTAATTTTAGTAGATTTATCTATCAGATAATTATGGTTAAATAAATGAAGTATGTAAACTTTGATTTGGTTTAGGAGTGAAATGAATAACCCCTTAGTTAGTAGAAAGGGGTGGTAATGTTATTATATTTTTACAGTTTCTTTCAAATAGGTTTTATTTATAAAATCCTAGTTTCTCTTAGTTTAAATACATAGTTAGTATTTGATTTTAATGTTATCCTAGTTTCATTTTACTTAAATGAAATTATTACAGTAAATTTATAGCTTTGTTTACTGTTTCTTTAAGTTAATCTTGGATATTTAATTTCTGTTTTTATAATGACTGTTAATTATGATAATAATAGACTTATAGTAAGTAGTCTATCTACTGTGTAAGCAATTACATAGACTAATTAAACCTATACTTTTAGATCTTTCGTAAACAAATATGTTTATGTTATTCAAGTACTCTATCTAAATAAAGACATCTAAAATAAAAAGGAATAACATACATACAAATCACTCTTATGAACTTGTAGAAGGTAATAATTCACATTCATTCATACCTCATTCGATTCTTTATCTGAATTTAATCTAACCTAGTATACTAGAGTACTACGTTTATAAAAGGTGTCAAAAAATAAAGTTATGTTATTTTTTCTATCTATCAGTAAAATTGGAAATCCTTCTAATCATTTACCCTAAACTATCTAATCCATCATTTAACTATCTTTTCACAGTAAAAATATTTCTTTTAACTAACCCAGCAGTAGCAGAACAAAATCATGACATATCATTAGTTAAACTAAAACCTTCCAGATAACAATTAACAATTAGAAATCTATATAAATCAAGTAGAACCTGGAAATGTAGATTAGGTGAAAACAACTTAAGGAACCTGTTCCTCCCAACCAACTACTGGAGAAAAGCTGGACTGCAAATCTCAGGATCCCCGACTTTGTCTCCTGGTGCACCTGGTAGAATTATTGGGTGAGAAATGTAGTTTAGTTATCTTCTGAAACTATATTGAGTGTCACTTGAGTGTTCATCAGTCAACACAATCTGTATGCATCAGTATGATCTTAGCTTAGAATAGCTACACTAGTTCAGGTATTCAACACATTCCACTCAAAACTGTACTTCAGCTAGTCCCCTCCATCAAATTTTCTTGTGCACTTCATTCACCGAGAATGTTCACAATTTTAGAATGAGCGGCCTCAGCTGTCTTCAATGAGAATTTTTATTAGCATGCCTAGGTATTTTGGGTCAATTTTCACTTAATTAGCACCTTCTCTCGTTCCACTTTCTTGGGGAACATGACCACAAAAATAGGGAACTTACCTCCTGCAATATCTAGAAGTGGTTTGAGGATGCTGCCAAGTGTCAATCTGCTCTCAACCCACCCTTCTCCACTAATTGACCAGTAAAACACTCATTTAATAGCTTCCTTAAGATGTTGTCTCATATTTCTTTTATTTATTAACAAAATATTCAACAATTACATTCAATTAACCTTGAACCCTCTTGGTCATTAATTATAGACTTTATAATAAAATATAACATAATGTTTCTTAAAAGAATTTTTTTTTTGCAAATCGGGGCATGTGACATACACACCCCTTTAAATTATAACATCATCCTCGATGTTATTTATTCTTTGTCCTAAGAATTGCCCTGGAACAGAATTAGATTTGCATCTTGCATATGACTCTTTAATTCTCAGGTGGCTTCCTCTAGACTTAGGTGCTTCCATTGCACCTTCACCTGACCAATAGTGCGATTTCGAAGCAATATCTCCCTCCTTTCGAGGATACAATCCGGTTCCACCAGAAAATCTCCTTTGGGTTACACCTGCATATTATTCCAGTTTATAACATGAGTAGCATCATGTACATATTTTCTTAACATAGAAATATGAAAAACATTATGAACCTTCAAATTTTGTGGTAAAGCCAATTGATACGCCACCTGTCCAATTCTGGACAATATCACAAAAGGTCTGCAATATCAGGGTGCTAACTTAGCACAACATCCTAATCTTAGAGAACTATTTTTAGGACTTACCTTAATAAAGACATTTTCACCAACCTAGAACTCCTTTTGAGTTCATTTAAGATCTGCTTTACTTTTTTTTTGGTCTTGCACAACTTTCAAGTTACCTTGCACCCCATCTCTTTTAATAGTTCAAGTCGTAATACTAACCTGCCAACTGGATTACTCCATGAGATGGGGGTATTGTACATCTTGCCATACAAAATTTCAAATGGACTGTATCTTGCTGAAGCTTGGTAGTGGTTGTTGTAAGCAAACACTACAAAGTGTAAGTAATCTTCCATTTACCTGGTTGTTATTTAACATATATTCTCAGCATATCTTCCAATACCTGGTTCACTCTTTGATTCTATCCATCTATCTGGGGTTGGAAGAAGGTATTTAAGTTTAAAGTTGTATTCAATCCTTTAAACAAATACTTCCAAAAATTGCCCGTAAACTTAGGGTCTCTGTCTGAAATTATTACTTTGGGTATCCCATGTAAAAGAAAAATTTGTTTCAGGAATATATCAGAAATATTAGTAGTCTTGTAAGTAGTTTTTACAGGTATAAAATGAGCTTCTTTACAAATTTTTTCAACGACTACCATTATTGAGTCATTCAAATTTTGATTTCTAGGTAGTCCTGTAATAAAATCAAGGTTGATTATTTCCCACTTCCAGCTAGGGATAGTTAATGGATGAAGTAACCAGCTGGATGTTGGTGTTCAGTCTTAACTTGTTGACATTCAAAGCACTTGACAATGTATTCTACCATTTCAGTTTTCATGTTTGGCCAAAAAAATCCTTCCTTAACATGGTTATAGTTTTGTGATAACTAGGATGTCCTGAGTAAGGAGTCTTATGAATTTCATTTAAAATTAGTAACTTAATATTAGGTACATTAGGTATATACAATATGTATTTATACAAAAATAATCTTTTTTTCATTTAGACTATATCCTGTACTTAAACTTTCAATTAAATTTTCTGTTACTTTTGCTTGTAACTTCTGATAATTTTCATCCAATCTTACTCCTTCCTCTAGCTATTCTTCTAAATTTGTTTTACAGGTCTTGATTGCTACTAGAAAATTTAGTTTTGCATTTCTGCTTAGAGCATCAACAACATTATTTTTTTTCCCTTAATATGTTGAATTTCAAAATCATACTCGCTAAGGAAAGTTAGCCCCCTAGCTTGCCTTGCGTTTAAGTTAGGTTGATTCAATAAATATTTTAATCCTTTATTATCTGTCATTAACATAAAATTTCTTTTGATTAAGTGATGGCACCACATTTTCAAGGTATGTATGACATTGGACAATTCTAAGTCATAGGTCGCGTAGTTTTTCTCATGAATCTTCAGCTTCCTAGACTCATATGCAATGACATGTCATTCCTGAGTTAGAACTTCACCTAGACCATTATTGCATGCGTCGGTACATACTATAAAGTATTTATTAGGGTCAACAATTCTTAATATTTTTGCAGTAGTTAATAATGTTTTTAAGTTTTTAAAACTATATTCACACTTTTGAATCCACTTAAATTTATTCCCTTTCTTATATAAAGAAGTTATGGGATTTGCAATTCTTGAAAACTCTTCGATGAATCTTTGATAATAGATAGTAATCCCCATGAATGATCATACGTCAGTTACGTATTTTGGGACTAACCATTCTTCGATTGCTATTGTCTTTAATGGATCAATAGAGATCCCTTCTTTAGAAACTACATGACCCAATTATTGTATTTCATCCTTAAATAAATCACATTTACTAAATTTTGCATAAAGCCGATGTTCTTGTGATTCTTGTAAAACAATTTTTAAGTGCTCCTCATGTTCTTCTTTAGACTTAGAATAAATTAGAATGTCGTTAATGAATACAACTATGAATTTTTCAAGGTACTTATGCATTGCATTATTCATTAGACACATGAAGACAGTCAGGGCATTAGTAAGCCTGAAAATCATAACAACAAACTCATATTGACCATATCTGGTCCTAAAAGTTGTTTTAAAGATGTCTTCATCTTTGATTTGGACATGGTGATAACCAGATCATAAATCAATCTTTGAAAATATAGTCACTCCATGTAGCTGATCAAACAGATCGTCTATACAAGGAAATGGATATCTATTTTCAATAGTCATTTTATTAGGTTGATGGTAATCTATACATAAACGTAGAGTACCGTCCTTAATTTTAACGAAAATAATAGGTGCTCCCTCAGAAGACACACTAGGTCTGATATAATTCTTATCAATAAGTTATTTTGACTATTATTTTAATTCATTTAATTCCAATGTATTCATCCGATAAGGGGCTTTTTAGCTGGGCGTTGCACCAAGTACCAACTCAATAGCAAATTATAACTCCCTCATCGAAGGCAATCCCATAATTTCTTCTAGAAATACATCTAAATATCCCCTAAGGATTGGAAGATCTTCCAGTTTTAGTTTATCTTCATTATTAATATTTTCTTCATTAATTATAGTTACAACAAAGGATTTACAACCCTTACAAACAACTCTCTTTAATTTCAAAGTAGAGATTTGTCTGATAGCTATTTTCTTAGGGAATCCTCTTACATTTACTGTTTCTCCATCATTATTTATGCAAGAAAACATTTTATCAAAATAGTTTAGAAGTACCCTATTCTGTTCTAACCAGTCCATACCAATTAACATATCATAAGAACGTAAAGGTAGTACATTAAGCTTAACAGAGGTTTCAAACTGATCCATGTTTACAGCACAATCATTTACAAAACTAATCAATTTTCTTATTGAACTAGTAGCCAGCTGAACTAACCATGACTTTGAAAACTTTTCTATTGATAACTTGCATTTTTATACTAAATCAGGAGAAATATAACTTAATATGGCCCCCAGATCAATTAAAATAGATATAGGTGTTTGATTCAGCTTACCTTCCACTTTCACCATGGAAGTTTGATAGTCCACCTACTTGTTTTCTAGTGCTACATTGATCTTGGGAATTGTTCTTGCTAGATCACCAACAGTCGTCTCGTCCTACACCGTATATATGTTGCTAATGATCTTCTCCCGATTGGGGAAAACTGATGCATAATGAGGACATTACATTCCCAACATTTTACTGATTATTTTCATTCATTATTATTGGTGTAATTACTGTGATTATTAAAAGGTTCTTTATTTCTAGGGCCATTTGGATTTAACTATGAATTACCCTTATTCCCTTCAAAATTTTAGTTAGGAAAATATTGTGTGTTATTATTCCTAAAACTACGATTAGGTACGAAACCTTTCTTGTTCGGTTCAAAATTATTAGATCTTTTAGCCTTCGATTTTGATATACTTTCCTTTTTGTGATTCTGCTCATAGCAAAAATTCATCTTCCGCATAGCCTCCTCCATGGTTTTTGTATTATTATATTCAATTATATATTTTATATGAAACGGTAAATAGCTTAGAAGTCTTGTGCCTTAGGCTTCTCATCCATAATGTAAGGTACAAAATGTAGCACGATTAAGAATTTACTTTCTAATTCTTTCTTGTTTCTTTAAATAGTATAAAACTGGAAATGGATATTTTGTTTACCTCTAGTTCTACATACTTATTAGTTTGTTTTAATAATTCAATGTGAAGGATTTGATTTAGTAGGTTATGATTTGGAATAACACGAAATGAAACATATGTTTAATTACTAGTACTAAATTTGTTTTACTGTCTTATGAAAGTAGGAAAGAACTTCACTTGAGATCGAGGCTTACTTAGCTTATAGCTAATGTAGTGAAGTGATGTTTCTTTTACAGGTCCCTTACAGGTAAGAAGTTTGTTACTAGTTTCCAGATTGAGATTATTATCTCAGTTAGCATAAAATAGAATGCTAGTAAATTTATTTATTTTACATATTTGAGCAGTGAAAGAGGTATCGTTGATCTGTATATTTATGTTCTACAAAGTTTTTGGTAAACATAAGTATTAATAAACTAATCATAGTCTAGT
Source organism: Pseudotsuga menziesii (assembly GCA_001517045.1). Taxonomy (NCBI): domain Eukaryota; kingdom Viridiplantae; phylum Streptophyta; class Pinopsida; order Pinales; family Pinaceae; genus Pseudotsuga; species Pseudotsuga menziesii. The sequence continues at coordinate 19,086 of LPNX010723262.1, forward strand.
TGCTTTTCCATTTCACTATAATTATACCTGCCCATTTAATTTTCATCAATATTCAAATTGGGTAAACTTAGACAACTTAATTATGGATATAGTCATAAGTGAAATGGTTGTCACTCACATTTGAAAATAAAATCTAGTGCATAGACAGTTTACTAATCTGACCTGGTATTTACCAACAAGAGAAGCAATCATTTATATTTTCTTTAAACTATAGTGATAATGTTTTTAGTATAAGGTGGAAAGGGTTATTTTATATAAACAAAACTATCCCTTTTAACCTTAGTAAATTATTCATTTCATAAGGGAAAGGGATAACAAACACTAGTATCTTAAATGATACAAATTCAATACCTAGGCTATTGTTCTAGCTTTGCATTTTCTATAGTTGCAAGTAGATATATATAACTGATTTTTTTCTCATTATTGTATCCTCCTAAATCTATTACAAGGTATTGTTTATTATGCAATTATCATTGAATGGTTTTCTTGCATAAGTTTTTCTTAAATCACTTCAAGGTTAAAGATCATACTATAAAACCCTAGTTTAACTACTACCTTCCTATGTTAATCGTTAGGGGTCAAACAAGCATAAAATTCATGATGGAATATAATGAAAGTTATGACAAGGTTATAACATGGTTTTAATTGTCATACCCTATTATATACAGGATGCTCCAAGGGTTTTCTGAACTATTTAACAAAACCCACCTTTTGCAAATAACCTTTGAGCCACGTGGTCGATGTTCATTTGATAGGGATTTGACCTTTGGAGTTTTTACCATATATAAAATTATAAACCCTAAAAATTTGCATTTACCTATCATCGTTTTCCATGCTGTGGTGTGAGAAGCCGCAGGCTCATGGCCACATGGCCTGACTGTCACTCCATTGTGTAAGCTACCCTTCGATTAGTCATTCTTCTTTTTTGTGTAGAGGTTCTTATGGTCACTGTCTCTCATTCAGTGTAGATTGATTTTTTTCCATAAATCTAAGTTTGTAGGTGAAGAAATATGTCATGGTTATTGGTTGGACTTGAAATCAAGTCCAATTGTGGCATAGCCTTGTAACGTTGATTCTTCTCATCCTGGTCTTCAGAAACTTCCTTTGATTTGCTCAAGTTGCACATCTTGTGGCTAGGGTTTGATTATACTGTCTTCCTCATAGCAAAGGCAACGAAATACATCCAGGTATGAAATCTTTCAGTTCTTGTCCATTCTTGGACTGTGTAAGTTTAATATTTTCGCTACTGATAGGGTTTAACAATTTGTGGTTTTTTCACATTTGTAGGATTCAATGGATACTCCAAGATGGAAATACAATCCATGAAGACGCCACGCCAGGAAATTTTAGGCTTCATGACCATTCAAGTAAACCTCAATCTGGCCTAGGGTTATCTCTTGCAATGGTTGTATGGTGTATTTGTTGCCACTGCCCACGTGGCTGTAGGGTTGTTATTCGAATGTGACTATATGTTGCTCTATTTGTTTTGGATTATGGCATGACCATGGATACACTGTTTTTTTTAAGTTTTGAAAGGCCATGTGGCCGATACTTTGATATGTTGTTCAAGAGATTTTCGAAGCCCTTGTGGCTACTTTGTGTTGGAAAGCTTGGGGATTTTATAGCCGTGAATCGATAAATTACTTATGGGACCTTTTTGGATATAATTGATTTACATAAATGTTATTTTTTTACTGGATTTTAAGCTGTGGCTCTGTTTGTAAAAGGCCATAGGGCCCTAACTGATATAGTTTCAGTTAGGGTTTAAGTGCTACTTAAAGTTTGGATAAGCTCGAAGATTATTGTTTTGTAATTTATAAATTGGTAATAATTATATATTATGGTTTTAAGTAAGATATGGAAACTGTGATATTCTTAAGTGTTTTGGTTTTCTTGGATTCTGTTTAAAATATCCGAAATAGAGTTTTTGTTACTGTAAATTTATATTTATTCTGAATATGTTTAAAAATGAAAAGAAACATTTCAGAGAGTTAGTATTTAAAATATAGTTTGATTTTTACTGTCAATAATAAATTTCTTTAGTAAGTAGATGAAAAAAAAGGATGGACTATGCAACCTAATTATTTACTGTATTTTTGAGTTAATATATGTTGAAAGGTTATTACTTATTTTCTCTCATTTTAATCTCTCATACAGTGTTAACACTGTTTTCTTTTAGATAATATATTTAATTTTGGTAGATTTATCTATCAAATAATTATGGTTAAATAAATGAAGTATGTAAACTTTGATTTGGTTTAGGAGTGAAATTAATAACCCCTCTATTAGTAAAAAGGGGTGGTAATGTTATTATATTTTTATAGTTTCTTTCAAATAGGTTTTATTTATAAAATCCTAATTTCTCTTTGTTTAAATACGCAGTTAGTATTTGATTTTAATGTTATCCTAGTTTCGTTTTACTTAGATGAAATTATTACATTAAATTTTTAGCTTTGTTTAATATTTTTTTAAGTTAATCTTGGTTATTTAATTTCTGTTTTTATAATGACTATTAATTATGATAATAATAGACTTTTAGTAAGTAGTGTATCTACCTTGTAATCAATTACATGGACTAATTAAATCTATACTTTTAGATATTTTCAAACATATATGTTTATGTTATTCAAGTACTCTGTCTAAATAAAGAAATCTAAAATAAAAAGGAATAACATACATACAACCTACTTCATTCGATTATTTATCTGAAGTTAATCTAACCTACTGTACTAAGTACTACCTTTATAAAAGGTGCGAAAAAATACAGTTAGGTAATTTTTTCTATCTATAAAACTAGAAATCCTTCCAATCATTTACCCTAAACTATCTAATCCAACATTTAACTATATTTTCACAGTAAAAGTATTTCTTTTATCTAACCATAGCAGCAGTAGAACAAAATCATATCATATCATTGCTTAAACTCAAACCTTATAGATAACAATTAACAATTAGAAATCTAAATAAATCAAGTAGAACCTGGAAATGTAGATGAGGTTACAACAACTTAAGGAAGAGAAAATATGGAATGCAAATCTCAGGACCCCCGAGCTTGTCTTTTGGTCCACTTGATATAAGTACTAGGTGAGAGATGTAGTCTAGTAATCCTCTGCATCTCTCCTGAGTGTTCAGTATTCAATCAGTTCTGTAGGCAACAATATGGGCTCAACTTAGAAGAGCTGCACTAGTTTAGGTCTTCAGCACTTTCCACTGAAAACATACTTTAGCTAGTCCCCTCCATCGAATTTTCTTGTGCACTTCATTCACCCAGAATGTTCATGATTCCAGAATGAGCAGCCTAAGCTGTCTTGAATGGGAAGTTTTATTAGCATGCATAGTTATTTTGGGTCAGTTTTCACTTAATGAGCCACCTGCTCTTGTTCCACTTTCTTGGGGAACATGACCACAAAAATATGGAAGTTTCCTCATGCAACAACTAGAATTGATTTGAGGATGCTGCCAAGTGTCAACCTGCTCTCAACCCAACCTTCTCCACCAAGCGACTAGTAAAACACTCATTTAACAGCTTCCTTAAGCTGTTGTCTCATCTTTCATTTATTTATTAATAAAATATTCAGCAATTACATTCAATTATCCTTGACCCCACTTGGTCATTAATTATAGACTTTATAATAAAATATAACATAATGTTTCTTAAAACATAAAATGTTTTTCAAATTGGGGTATGTGAAAAGGTTCATATCCACAATATATCTGTAGATAATTCTGTTCCTTAGTATGATACAAATCACAGATGTTTTTCATCACATAAAAGGTTGTTTTAGACATGGATGGAGTAGGATTATCATGGATCTCAGTGTAAAACACTCAAGTAAATTCATCACATATTATTTGGTAATTTCTTACATACTTCCATTCCCACAAATTGTTACAATACACATGCAATGTTAGTTCTACTAGTTTTGTTGACTTCCACTACCATTTCATGCCGGGGAATGAATTTGAAACACACATAATATCGAATAGATGAGAGGAAATATACAATTAAGATGAAGGTACTTATATTGTGTTATGTATTGTAATGCTGGTTTGCTCCAAACTAGATGATAAAATGGCTCCTGAATTGAAAATGTGGCCAATTGTGACTATTGTGTCCATTGTTAAGACCCAAAATTCATGCAGAGGGGATACATCATTTTATCTAGTGTGAAGGAACTAAGTATGATACAACCATTTTATTTTAATTTGAATCTTTTTCTCTTCACCCATTATTTTTTATAACATTCATTCACATCTAGTGGCCATGCCTCAAGATTTTCCTCTGTCATACCAATGCTCATGCTTGGGAACTTAAAGTAATGGTATATGTGAGAAAAAAGGAAGGAAGAGATTGTTTTGGATCCTCCCTAACTCATGAAATTATTTTTCTCTGTGTCCACTCTCAGAAGTATCCAATAAATTACATCAGTGCAGGGAAACGCCTCCGGCCTAATTGTAACTTCATAGAGCTATGATCTCCTCAAATTTTTGTATGCACTTGAATAATCATTTTCTTCTTTTTGAATAAGGGGATAGTTATAATTACTGAATATACCATATATATCTTAGCACTTGTAAATTGGTGTCACTTTGGTAGTGCTATCTGTGTGTCTATACCACATAGCTACCTTCTTTCTTTCTTCTTCATCATTAGAGGTTGAGCATTATTTCTATGAGCAATGCGAATGATTTTAGGTGATTGCAGTTATTATTAGGTAGGGATTTTATTGAGTCATTTGGTGTCCCAAGCACAAGAATTGATTGACACAACAAAGTTCTAGTACCATGAATAATTAAATATAGTGTTACCAAAACCATAAACCCCAATATGATAATAACTAGGATGACTGAGAAATGGTTTTCATTACAGTGGATGAGGTTCAAAGGGATGATTTTTCATTTATTAAGAGCATATCCATTTCTCCTTTCATATTTTGTAGTTGTAGGTACCAACTCCAAGATTCTCAACTATCACATAAGGGCCAAGCCATAATTATTGAAACTTTATATTCATGCCTTTCTTTTCATGAGGCTAATACCATTTCAGATCCAAATAATTAGTTTTGAAATATTTATTTCTAGTTGATTTGTTAACATACTGATTCTTGATTGTTTTTTGATGTACTATGAATTTGATTCTCACCTTGTCTCTTTCCTCTTCCAATTTCAACAAAGTGTTTATCCTACTTTGGAAAATATGACCCTCGTGTCCTCTAGATGCTTGGGATAACTAAAGGGAAGGGAAAAAACATAGTGGGGGGAATAATGACTTCCTTTTTGCAAATAAGGAAGTAATTCGAAGTTCCTGATGATTATTTTGGGGTATCCCTATCAATCGAGATAATGATAGGGAGAGCATTGTGTTATTTTTGCTGGCGATCAACTACTAATCTTTTTAGGATCCATATCAATATTTTTTTGTAGATTCACCTACCTCGTTTTCCCTAAGAACATTAGTTTGATGCATAATTCATATTTGTTCCTTTATCTAGAGAAAACTCGGTTTATTTTTTGAAGAAAAGTATGTTGATTAATCGAATACAAGAGACAATGGAACCCATAACTTTGTAATTACATGCTCATCTAGAAATTGAACAACAATGTCTTTTTTAAGTTTGGTTAAGGACACAACTTCAGTCCATATTCTAATGTAATATGTAGAGGTTAATGTTAGAATACTTAGACACTTAAGAGTTAGTTAAGATCAACTTGTTAGAATGTATATTTAGGAAAAGTGTGTTTCTTTAGTATGAAATTGTGCATCGCAATCTAATGGTGATGATATGTTCTAAGCATTGAGTGATCTGATGATTCATCCTCTCCATGATCTTAATGGCCATTGATACATGGCTGATCACTTGATTGATCCATGATATATATTGATCCAGGTTATTCCTCTGTCTCCAGTTCCTTTATTATTCCAAGTAAAGGGGCATGTGTGGTTGTTTGGGTCACTACACATGACCCACGAAACATGGAGGAAACTATATGAACTTAGGCCATAGAGTTTAATCCCAAACCATGTCCTAGTATTAAAAAAAAAATTGGTGTTATTCATCCCAAAATGGCCACCATATCCCACTCATAAGCCAAAAAAATTCCTCTATAAGGCTTATTTGATGGACTCAGTCCCCACGTAGAGTTAGGGGTCATTTATGGGTAGTTATGGGTAAATGAAGTGTAATTAAGGGTTGATTAGTGATCATTTAAGGGAAATTTGTGGTCAATTACGAGTATTTGGGGGTAATTTGGTGGTAATAATTAGGTAATGAGTTGTGGTAATTAGGGGTTAATAAGTAGTGAATTAGGGGTTAAGTATTGGTAATTAGGGGTCAATTATGGGTTAACTAGGGGTAATTATGGGTCAACTATGGGTAAGTATGGGACATTTAAGCCCAAGGATTAGATAAACCAATATTTATCATGATGTTGGACATTTATTTAGGTTCATGGTGGCATGTTTCCATTTTGAATCCTTGTGTGTGAGGCACACTTGTCTACATCGATGGGCTTGCTAGGGAATATGACATCTATGAATGTTTAGAGGAATCCCTTGGGTTTCTCCTTGAGGTTTTCCTTCTAAAAAAGAAGAGAACATTTACAGGTTACCAAGGGTTGATTAGTGGTTAGCATGGATTATGAAGGGTAATTAGTAGTCAAGTAAGGGTCATTTAGGTGCTATTAGTGTTTACCTTAGGTAATTATGAGTCAATTATGAGGTTACTTAGGGGTCAAGTATAGGATAATCATTCATAAATTGAAGTAATATTTGAGAGGATGGATACTGATAACATACTTGAAAAATATATATAGGGGAGGTCCTTCTACCCCCCTAAAAAAAAAGTCATGAGAATTGAACTTCTGGTAATGGTCTTTAAAACACCATCTCTAAAAGTAAAATTCTTTTGACTTCTAGGAGAGATTTTTAGAAAAAACCTTGAAACATATAGTTAGGGCTGTTATTTCTAAAACACCCTATAAACATCACAAGAATTTAAAAATTAGAGGAGGCTTTTTCCAAAAGCTGCCAAAAGTTGAATTCTCAAGACTTTAGAGGGTTTTTTTTTAATTGCCTTGAAAAATATCTTTAGGGGAGTCTTTAACAAGCCCTCTCCAAAGGTCATGAGAATCAAACTTTTGGGGGTGGTTTGCAAACACTTGCCCCCAAAAGTCTAATTCTCATGAATTTTGAGGGGGTTTTCTAAAAACTAACTTCAAAAACAACTTTAGGGGGGTCTTTCTAAACCCCACCCTAAAAGTCTTGGGAATTGGTCTTTTTGGGGTAGTTTTTGAAAAATCACCCCTAAAAGTCTAATTCTCGTGTTTTTTTTTGGGGGGGGGAGGGCCACGGGGTGGGTTCTAAAAAGAACCTTAAAACACACCTTTAGGGGGGGGGTGTCTTTCTAACCCCCTCATAAAACAATTGGGAACTGTAATTTTCGGGGACGTGTTTGAAAAACTTCCACCAAAAGTATAATTATTGAGACTTTTATTTTGGGGGGGCGGGGTGGGGGGGGGGTTTAAAAATAGCCTTCAAAAACACCTTTATGGGGGGTATTTCTAACCCCCCCTAAAAGTCCTAGAAGCTGGACTTTTGGGGTGGTTTTAAAAAATGACCCCCAAAAGTCAAAATCTTAGGGATTTTTTTTTCGGGGGGTGGGGGGGGATTAAGAACCACCCCCAAATACCTAATTTTTTTTTTTTGTCAGGGGGAGTTAGAAAAACCACCTCAAGCCAAAACAAACCCATAAAGGATGATTTTTTGTAGTGATTTGGTCAAACTATACTAGTGTCATATTAAAAAGTTCTTGTTTGAGTTTGTTTGTTTATAGTATTGATATAT